>JABUQX010052908.1:32500-37500 GCA_015478945.1 Trachelipus rathkii
TTTACGCGAGGTCCCAGGATTCTCTTTGAAGAAGGCTTATTCCTGACAACACTAAATGAGAAAGAAAAGGATTCAAGTAACACAAAAGAGATGCAATTTTTGATATAATAAAATAAACACTCAATTATAGTTTATGTCAATCCTATTGTACCTATTACCAATATAGTATATTAATCCTATTATATCCTATTACCAAATATATACATATAACCTATTATACCCTATTACTAGAAATATATATATCAAAATATTCTTTATTTATGTACAATATTAAATTTTCCGGAAAATATTCACAATACAATTTAATGTCAGAATTTTATGCAATTTACGGAACGATACGCTCCTTAACAACTTATCCAAATTGGTCCGAAAGTTAGTTTCCTTGATCGGGAAATTCCTTTGACAATCCTACAGTAAGTATTTATTCCTTACGAGCACCAGGAACAGCTCGTTATGCTAATGATCGACTCAGCCCCAACAGCACGATCCAAATTTGTTATTTCCAGATTAGTGATGGGTGAGACAAACGCGCCAGTCGTCACCGTCACGATGCCTCCCACACTTCCTGTTTGATTTAAGCCTAAAGGGGCTAACTTAGCTACACGATTGTCCTTTGGATTTGGTCCCGCAATCAGCACCCTGAAAATGACAATATAAATTTGTATTATAAAGTCATCATTTCCCTAAATCGAATTAGTAACAACAAATTATCCTAACACCGTTAATAATAATAATAATAATAATAATAATAATAATAATAATAATAATAATAATAATAATAATAATAATAATAATAATAATAATAATAATAATAATAATAATAATAATAATAATAATTTAAAATTAACCCTAACCTAATATATACACACATTTTGCGGCCGCCTCACACCCTATTATTCTAACACACATACCGGTAAAACAAATAATAATAATAATAATAAATAATAATAATAATAATAATAATAATAATAATAATAATAATAATAATAATAATAATAATAAATAATAATAATAATAATAATAATAATAATAATAATAAATAATAAATAATAGCCATAATTTTTATTCGGTAATTTCCTCACAATTCCCAATTCACATAACTTAACCTTTCGTCTGTGTGTCTTGTTAGTTTAAAAATCCTTTGTGCGTTATAAATTTCTCATACCTACACGGCCTATGTGCTTCATCACCAACCCACAACTACGCACACATACAAACCCACAACACACCATATAATATATATATATATACATATATATATATATATAATATATATATTATATATATATATATATATATATATATATATATATATATATATATATATATATATATATATATTTATATATATATATATATTATATACTTATATATATATATATATACATATATATATTATTATATATATAATATTATATATATATAATATATATATACTTTTTAATAAAAATATCCCGTTTATTAATCTACCTAAATTTAAACACAGATTGAATACCCTATTTCGAAACTCAAGACAATCCTACATCATCAAACTGTTAAATATTTCCTATGCGTAAATTTGGATTCTACTATTAAATTTGTTTTAAATTTAAAACGATGCACCAAAATATCCTTTTAAGTTTTCACTTCAAAATGCTACCTATACGTGAATTTGAATTCTGCTATTAAATTTGTTTTCAATTTGAACACAATGCACTGAAATATACTTTTAAGTTCCTACTTCAAAAATGCTACCTAAAATCATTCCTTTAATAAATGAGTGAATCTTCCACAAATAACAAAAATGACTAAACCTTTCACAAATAAACTTTAGAAATACTCTTACCCGATACTGGGGAAAATTAAACTTGTTTGTAGTTAAACAATTCCAAATCCTTTTACGTAACTGGAATTTCGTGACTTAGCAGTAATTTTCCTCGTCACAATTTCAGAACTTTTGCGAATATTTATTTCCTTAAATTTTGATCACAAAACCTTCGATTTTTTTAACTCTTTCAGAAAGACAATCTATTTATTTTATAAAGTATTAACTAATGCTATGAATTTAGTTGGTTCGTCCTACATTACTCCCTTTCCAAGATTGGGAACCAATCTTAAAAAGAAAAAAATAGCTCCACCACTCAAAAAAGAAAACAACCTTACCTAATTTCCGATGGAGGCTCGTCTTTCCTCCGCCCTTCTCTCATACTCCAATACTCTCCTTTGGACATTCGGTATATCTGGAGCTGGACCTCTAGATCTTGTCATTGGTACCTGGTACCCAATTTCTACTCCTTGTGGATCCACTCCCTGTTCCTCCGATTGGTCCTCTAAAATCATATGTTCAGGGTCTTCACCCACTTCCCATAACTCCTCCTGAATTGACCTGGGGGTATAGAAAGGAACATTATTAGAATTAATGTAATTACTTTGACTAATATTACATACCTCAACTGGTTCCGGTGTTTCCTTCTTGAGACCATGTCATCCTCTTCACTATCATTCGCTATGTCCCCTACAAGTGTGTAACTGCCATCTGGAAATCTTAATGACTTCTCGACCCTTTGCAAATTAAGTTCCTCATCTGATTTAACCTCTGACTGCGCTGAGTCCAACCAATCCATTAAGTCATTTGTATCAATAGGCGATGATGTCAGCTCTATCTCCGTTTGGGTCATTTTATCTATTGTTATGGCTTCAGTTTGTGTGGCTATATCTTCCTTGTATTTAGGTTCTCCTATAGCTACCTCTACTAAATCCCAAATATCCTTTTTATTTTTTTCATGTTTCCTTTCCTTCGTTGATCTCCCAAGTTGTCCTCCATAAATTACATAAGTTTGTGTTGGTTCCTCCTCTTTCTCTTCCTCTTCAGTTTCTGTCTCCCATACTTGTTCTTCTCCTTGTTCATATGTTTCTTCTTCGATCCTAAAATAGTCAAGCAAATATTCCGGAGGGTCTGCCCAAACTTTTAAATGTGCATAGTGAGTCCTCATAGTTTTTCCGTTTCCTTCAATGTCATATGTCATTCCACCTGCAATCACCTTGGTTATCACAAAAGGGCCCTCGTACCTTTTACTTAATTTTTTCTCCAAAGTTCTATCCACTGAGATGATTTTCCTTTTAACTTTCACCCCTACTGCGTATGGCAACCAGTTTGGATGACCCTCTTTCCACTTGTCCTGTTCCTTTCTTGAGATTGGTAATACCTTTCCTTTCTCATGTTTTTGAACCATTAGTTTCTCTGCCGGGGTCACTCCTAACTCTGCATGTTTTGTATTATTATATACCATTATTACTCGGGGTAAACAGTCATCCCATTCCTTATCCTTCGTTACCGTATTCTTGAGGAACTCCGCGAATGTCCGGTTGACCCTCTCCACTGCCCCGTTAGCCGCTGGTTTGTATGGACTGCTAAAGACATGTTCGATTCCGTAGGCCTGAAGCATTTCCTTAAATCTTGTGCTCCTAAATTCCACTCCATTATCCGTCAATACCTTGTATGGTGGTCGCAGAAATGTGGGAAGCATTTGTCCTTCAAAAGCCTCTGTTACACTCCTTGCAGATTTATCCTTTAACGCCTTCACTGCAGCCCATTTACTACAGTGATCTATAGCCACCAAACAAGCAATGTTTCCTTTCCTAGTTCTAGGCATGGCCATAACATCGACAGCTACTAATTCGAACGGATTTTGTACCTTAATCTTCCATATAGGTGGGAACACAACCTGATAGTCTATTTTATTCAGTTGGCAGGTTGGGCATGTTCGGCACACATCTTGAATGATTAACTGACATCTGGGGTGCCAAACATACCTTGAAACAAGATCTGTTAATTTTTCTCGTCCTATATGAGCTAAATTCCGATGCGTAACCACAGTAATGCTTACCATCTGTTGGAACCCTATAACAGCTCCAAATTGTTCATCTCTAATCCTTTTTACTAAGATGGCTCCATTCATTCATAGATCCTTCCTATATCGATAATATTCCTTCAATAATATATCAGTCTTCCTAATCTCTTGATTATTTCCAATTTTCTTCTTTAGTGTCCTAATCACTTCAGAGTTATCTTGTAATCTTATTATTTCTTGGACTGTTATTAAGTCATTATCCTTATTCACTGTGAGGTTAAAAACATCAATGGTAAAGCCATCACTTACGTCATCGGCATCGTTCCCATGTGCGATTATTCCTTCTCCGAAGTCCAAAATTGCATCTGACTCCACCAAATAATTCATCCCTAGCAGTAAACAAGCTGGAATATGTTCATCCTGAACGACAACCAATGGTAGCACTATTTCCCGGCACCTTGTTTTTATTTTTATGGCCACTGCTGTTGTACACTCCACAATCCTTGTAGTTACTCCATTGAGAGTAATATCTACCTTCCATCTTTTCAGAATGTGTCCAAATTGGTTTAAGCCATCAACAACTCCTTCCTGTATCAAACTGATGACAGATCCTGTGTCCAGAAAAGCGCATCTGAATACTTCTCCGATAGAGACCTCCTGCCATGCCACTCCTTTTAGCTTGTGGTTGCAGCTTAACCTAGACTGGTGCCCTCTTTCCTTCATTAATAAATTTATTCCTAATTCTTCTTTGGAAGATTGCTGCAATAAATTATTTCCTGATGTATCACTTCCTTCCGTATCTGAGTAATCTTCATTTTCTTTCTCTGGTGATGTCTCTAGTTCCTCAGTTATCCGTTCGTCAACTATTGTATTTTCTCCTTTTGGATCGAAAGTACCATCATCAGCTACTGGATTGAAGTGTGATCCTCCTAGCACCTGTATGTGTACATCTTTTAAGTTGTTACACTTCCTTGCCTTTGGTCCGATGTATGCCACTGAGCAACATATTCCATGATGCAACCAAATCTTTGTATTGAATTCATCACTGGCCACTAATAAAACTTCTGGTACTGGTTCCTTTCCTGGAGTTTTAATTGCTTTTAGTAATTTTAAGGCTTTTGGTCCCTTTTCCAACCCATACATTTTCCATTCACTAATCAGGATGTCCAA
>JABUQX010052909.1:0-10000 GCA_015478945.1 Trachelipus rathkii
TCGGTGGCCGCTTCGTTCCGGTTTATCAGCGTTGGGTGTTTTAGCCGTTTCGCGCATTTATCGTGAAGCGCCGCGTTTTCGTGCGCCGCTTCCTCGCCGTCCGTCATTTCCACTACTTTCTGGAGGGTCGTGAGTTCCACATACTGATCACAAACCACTTTCCTTCCTATGGTCTCCAGAAACGAACGGCACTCACCTCGAAGCTCGTCACCTTGAGTATGTCTCACAGTTCACCACTGATGTCAGACGCATATTTCAGGTGTCGACAACTTCACTATGACGCTCTCTTTAGCATTGAAATCGATGCGATTTCAGCCTTGCTCAACATCGACTACGACGCTATGGCAACGTGCCATACTACTGAAGATCCTGCACTTCCACAAGACTCTTCTCTGGAGTGGCTCCAACTCCCTGGGATAGAGAAAAGACTTCTGTGCGACGTGTCTCAAGGTTCTCCTCGTCCTCTCGTACCTGCATCGTTCCGTAAGGCTGTCTTTCCTCAATCTTCACTCGCTTTCCACCCTGGCATTGAGGCTTCACGCAAACTGGTTGCTGCCCGATTTGTGTGGCCTACCGATATCGAATGCCGACGTTTGGCACTTGGTGTCGACGTGTCTTCCCTGCCAGCGTTTCTGGATGCATGCGGTCCCCGCTTCAGGTACTTTCTTACCCCTGGTGCTCGCTGAACGTGTCCATCGACATCCGTTGGACCTCTGCCTCCACCGTGAAGTATGTTCTTACGTGCATAGATCGGTTCACACGATGGACCGAAGCTATCCCTCTCTCTGTCGCCAACGTGGAATCCATAGCTAAAGCTTTCTTGGCTCACTGGATTTCGCGCTTTGGTGTGCCGTACAACGGACCAAGGTAGACCTTTCGAATCCTTCTTATGGAGACTTGATGAATCTTCTTGGTTCGGAGAAGATTCACACGACTTTCCACAAGGGAACGGCATTGTTGAACGTTTCACCGTCAGTTAAAGGCTTCTCTGCTCAGCCAAATCCGGAAAATTGGACTGACGCTCTCCCTTTCGTAATGCTTGGCATTCGCTCCGCTGTTGCACTGCTTGGCTGCTGAATTAGTGTATGGTTCTCCCTTTCGTCTTCCCGGTGACTTTTTTTCTCAGTCTTCTCCTCCTTCTACAGCCGACCCGCTTGAGACTCTGTACTTCGCCATTGAGACCGACTCCTTCTCGTCCACACAAGGTGCATTCCTATATCCTTAAGGACCTTTCTTCCTGCACTCATGTCTTTGTTCGACATGACTCCCACCGCACCGCTCTCCAACCTAAGTACGACGGACCTTATCCTGTGATACTTAGGAAGGAGAAATTCTTCACGATCCAACGTCCCACACGCACAGAGATCGTTTCAATCGACCTTCTTAAGCCTGCTTTCTTCGAGGCGAATCCTCTTCCAGTTCTCGACCCTGACGCTTTGCCTTTTGTTTCAATTTCTCCCCCTTCAACTCCTTCTTTTAACATTCCTATCTCTCCTCCTCCGTCTCTTCCACCTCCTTCTCCTCCTCCACCTCACCATTCTCCTCATCCACACAACCGGCTCAGACTCCACCCGCACGGTCATTGCCTTTTTTTGCTTCCATCCTCAGTTCCGGCCAGGGATTCTCAACCTCCAGCTCCACCTAGGGCTACTCTTACGACACATGCAGACGTTCCGACTCACCCGATCACACGTTCGCAAACTGGGAATCCTGTTCAGACTCCATCCCAAGCTCTTACCAGACTATCGAGCAGAGGTAGGCATATTCGATGGCCGGCGCTCATTTTAAATTAAGGTTTCGTGCCTTTGGCACTGCAGGGGGATACCTGTAGTGCTTGAGGTCAGGCTGACCTTTATAATAGCGCGCAACATCAACTATGATAATAAAATTAAGCTACTGCGTTTTGCAAACTGTAAATTTATTGAAATGACAACACTACCGCATCATTTCGTCATTTTTCTGATGCTAAGCTGCTTTTATATTGCGCTCTGAGATTTTTGTTTGACCAGCGTAATTTGGCTCATTAAAGCCATATATTTTGACTTTGTTATAGTGGTAAGTGCCATTAATGTGAAATATAAAATTATTTTTAACATATTACGTAAAAATTATTGTTATTAAGTAGGCCCCATAGGAAGGCCCAAGAGTGAAGTGAATATCGTGTCATTTTTTTTATATTATATTTTATTAATTTGTATTAGCTAGCTTATTCACGGTAGCAGGCCTTGGCTTAGGAATAAACCAAGGCCTATTTCTTCCTCTGGGGCTTTCCTAGTAAAGGACCTACGGCCAATTTTCTTTTTGCAATATACACTTATGAATTTAAGTAGGCCAATGTAGGCCCTACTTGTTTATTTTAAAATATAACTTGTATCCATTTATTACTATTATTATTTATATATTATTATATCGTATATTAGCATATTATTTATTGTTTTTATTATTACCCAGGACTCTGAAGTTTCAGTTCTAGGCTCTATGCAACTTCTAACATTATATACTGAATCGGCTCCCTGTGTTTCAAATCCTTATTATTGTGGAAGTCTCAACAAACTTCTTCACCAGACTTCTTCTTCTATATATATATATATATATATATACTATATATATATATATATATATATATATATATATATATATATATACTATATATATATATATATATATATATATATATATATATATATATATATATATATATGATTAATTGAGGAGATCACCTCCAATTCTTATATTCCAATATTCCAATTATATATATATATTCTCTTTTTCGGAAACTTGCTTATGTATATTTATTATTCAATAATAAAAGGTTCGGTACTTCTATAGATAACTTTAGTGAGTAAAGTTTAATATCCTTAAATCATGTGTCAATAAGCCAAAATCCAAAACTCGTGTACTTGAATCATATTACTTACTACTGTGAAGATAAAAGTACTTTCATTTGTCAAAATGAAATAGTTAACACAGTTGATGGGAAGCATTCATTTTGATCATGCACGAAAGAGTCTACCTAACTACCAGTTACTCCTTATGGGGTCACAATACATCTACTGGATCCCTTTAAATTAATGCGACATTTAAAGAACCCTCTTATCCAGACATTGTAATTGTTAAAAAGAAAGTGAACAAAGGTAATCAGGATAAACTTTTAATTTCAATAACGCAGACTAAAGTGGAAACTTTCAGTTGCCATAAACCACTTTATTTCAAATTGAAAATTCAAAACACAATTGATCATAATGGCTGTTAAAGAATGAAATTGACCAGTAGTTTTTTCTTTGCAAGACCAGGATTTAAAGCACTGTGTGGACTGTGGAGACATGTCCTCGAAACTGGAAGTTCCTTTAGACCGGGAAAATATTTGTAAAATAGTTATAGAAGTGGATAAGCAATAAAATAAAAATTGCATAAAGGGACTCTTTGTGCATTTAAAAATGGATGCTAACACATGTGTAAAGCTAAGAATTATAATAATATTAGATATATGAATCCACAATCTAGTTCCTATATTTCTAAAACGTTAGCAGTAAAGATACCAAATTGCAACATTTCAGCGAATATATAGAATTTGTTACTGACGTTTAAAAGAATTCGAAATAACAGAACTTAGTAATTAGCCCTAGTTACGGATAAAGACTCCAAACATGATCAGTAAGATTCGAAAAAATTAAAATAAGGACAAGGAGCTGGTAAATGTGATACTGATTTTATTGAATGTCAAAACAAAAAAGTAATAGTTATTTTCAGAATGAACTTGATAAGACTATGTTCCGATGACCTTAGAATTGCACACATGAGATATGGAGTTCATATTTTACAGTTAGAAGTGTGTGACGGTCTCCACAATACTCATACAGCAAATCTTATAAGCAAGGAAAGACAAATAGCAAAATCAGCACGTACCACAAAATTAATAGAAGTTCTAAAGAGTCAAGCTGGAAAAGTGGCAATCTTAGGTTAAGAGACAAGATGGGGAAGTACATGTCTTATGCTCTAAAGGCTTCTGCAACTAAAAGATTATGGTAGTAGTATGATGGCTACCGGCACTCCTGAACTTTCTCTCTCCGACAGTCAGTGGGAACAAATCGAAACCCTCGAATAATTATTAAAACACCAATACTTTACAATAAAAAATACTCAATCAGAAGACTTGACTGCAGGAAAATTTTTATAGAGAAGGGATTTTAGCAAATGACAAATAATTCCCTGAAAAGAAGGGAAAGAATGTTAACTGAAAATAAAATACTTTTGTCGGCCATCTTTTCAGAATCTTTCTCAAAACTGAAGAACTATTATTAAAAGCTAGGAGTGCTCTTTGTGAACTAGGACTTAAAATGATTAACACTATCGAACAGAAATCTGGGTCGGAGTCAGATAGTTTAGCAGTTTTAGGAATCCTCCCTTCAGTCCCTTGTAGTATCTTGTCAGATGAAGATGAAGAAGTCAAATTTGACAGATAATGGGAAAAATTGGAGCATGCAGAAAAGCGATTGAAAAAATAAAAAGACAATCTACAAGTAAAAGACATTCAACCTAAAAATCCTCTAGAAAAATAAAAGGTAGAATTCCATAAGACATTGGATGGAATAATGAAAATCGACCGGAAATCAAAGTTAACAGGCAAAGCTAACAAAGTTAAAGAGGCAATCAATTGTTATCCTAAAATTTTGCAAGATGCCGCTTTGCCTCATATTCAAATGAATAGCTTTTAATTAAAAATAATAAAATCGGATCTAAGGACATCGTTAAAAGGGGATATTTTTGATGAAGTTTTATTTTTAAGAACAATTATTTTGAATAAATTAATATTACATATGGTCAGGCTGTTCAAAGATAAATTATTTTAAAATTTAGGAAGAAAATTATATATATATATATATATATATATATATATATATATATATATATACTAATATATATATATATATATATATATATATATATATCTTCTTCATATGTTAATAATAATAACTAATATATATATGCTGTAACATATATATATGCTCTGCTGCTCAACAACAAATATGTATGTCTTTCACCATATATATATATGTAATATGTAAAAATATAAGCTCTTTATATATATATATATATATATATATATATATATATATATATATATATATATATATATACATTAGACTGGCCCTTTTTTTTTATGTATTTTTTCAGGTCGCACACCCCACAATTTTGTTCCTTCTGTTCCATGGAACAATTAGAATTGTTTTTTTTAATACAAATTGGAGGTTGGGATCACGTGCCTCATCGCGGTAAAAGTTGGAGGCCAGTGCATTTGTTCGTTCGTTTCTTTCAAGCTCCTCCTACCACCAAGCTCTCGGAGTCAGTCTGCTACTTTTAACGGTGTTGTCAACTACGAGTGCAATTATGGCGTCTAATTTAAGAAGTGTTGATAAAAAAATTTACTTAATTGGTATTGAATCTCACCAAATCACTGGTAGCAAACTTTCATCTAACCTGCAAATACTATCGGTGTTATTTTATAATATGTGGACGGTTAATGTCACTTCGTGACAGTGCTAACTTAGTTGTGCATGAATGCCTTATTTTTAGGGAGAAAGCAAGGATTCCGACGAGAGTGATACCACATTGCGTAGAAAAACTTACGAAGTTGTACTCATTGGCGCAATCTACAAAAAAATGCCGGCCGTTCGTCAGACACTCAGAAAGAAAACGAATTTAAATTTACAACGGATTTGAATAATTTATTTGATATAGCTCATTCTAATGCTCTGGACATTATGAAGATTGAAAAAGACAGAAAGTTTTTACTCAGTCAAAGAGAGCCAGTTGCATGGACATATCAGGTGAATAGTCAGGTATGGAGGAATTAGCGCATTATTGAGATTGACTGCACATGAAAACAGACGGACTAAGGCTCAATGTAGTTCTAAGATTTCTGCCAGTTGCATGGACACATCAGGAGAATCGTCAGGTATGGAGGAATTAGAGGATATTCTGCACAACCTGGCCCTTCTACAAACATTACCCAGATGTCTCTTGAGGAAAACAGAGATGCGCAGATTGATTTATGGAAAAAAGAGAAGCCTGTACGTGGACGGAAATGTTTTTTAACTCCAAAATTAATGGCTGTACTCGATCGGTGCCACATTAGTCAGAGAAATGCCGTTTTTATTCTCGAAGCAGCTGCTGAATCTTTAGGGCACAATATAGATGAACTGGCAATCAATTGAAATACGATCCAAAGATATCGGGAGAAGTTTCGTAAAACAAATGTTACCAAGATTAAAGAATTATTTAAGACAAATGAACCTACTTTTGTATCCGTTCATTGGGATGGTAAATTGCTACCAGCTTCAAATGTGAGAGATTTAAAGAGTGAAAGGCTACCTATCATTGTTACATTTAAAGATCAAGAAAAATTGCTTGGGGTTCCCAAATTAGAAAATTTCACAGGGATGGAACAAGCTTTGGCTGTCTGGAACGCTCTAGTAGATTGGGGATTGGAAGATAAGACTCAAATTCTGTGTTGTGACACAACCAGTTCAAACACTGGTCGTATCAGCGGTGCCATTACATTTCTAGAGCAGTGTGCAGATCGAGAGATGACATATTTTCACTGTCGGCACCACATGTACGAATTAGTGCTACGAAGTGTTTTTGAAAAGGAGTTACCACATGTGACTAGTGGTCCAGATGTTGTTTTCTTTAAAATCATCAGAGAAAAATGGAATAATTTGGAAAAAGAAAATTATATGAACGGGCAAAAATACTTGAACGAAATATGTAATGAAAGCAACATACTATGTCATGTGAATCATTTTAACAATGCACTGAAAAATGAGAATTTAAACCCGATTATCGTGAGCTCGTTGAATTATATATAATTTTCATTGGATGAACCTCAGACTCGAGCCATCAGGGGCTTTACATCATGCTCGATGGATAGCAAAGGCCATTTACTCATTTTTTAGTTAGAGAACAGTTGTCTTTAAAAGTATCTGAAGTGAATGGTCTGAAGAACATTTGCTTGTTTCTGATAACGGTATATGTTAAAGCATGGTTGGAGAGTATATCGGCTGTTGGTGCCCCTTTTAATGATTTAGTTTTTACAAACGTTACAAAAATATGAAAGCATAAATAAAGGCATTTCATCAGTTGCTTTGAAGAAATTTGTAATCACCTGTGGTATTTAAATGAAGAGTCAAGCATTTTAGCGATTTTTGATACAAATGTCAATACTGCATCCAAAAAACGCATCATAGAGAATTTGCAACGGGAAACACTTAATACGGAAAGAAAATGTATTATTCATCCTATCGAACTTTCCGATCTCTTAAGTAAGATTTGAACTTCAGCACTATCTTTAATTAAAGCGTAATGTTATTATTCAACCCTTTGTTTATAATCAATTATCAACTATAATCAATTATAATCAATTATGTTTGTGTATCAATTATCACAAGGTATTCTAATAAATGTCTAAATTACGTAATTCACAATGTAGATAATTCAAATAATTAGTTCATTGTTTGTTTTTCCTCTCAGATAAAACAATAGAACACTTCATTTCAAAGAAAAGTTTAGCTTTATTAACAAAATTGGATGTCGACATTAGCTTTCTGAAATTGAATCCTGATCATTGGGATAAAGAGAATCGTATTTACATGCACAAGAAACTTTCCGGAATCTCTGTGTTGTTAATGATACAGCTGAAAGAGGAGCAAAACTGATACAAGAATTCTATGGGCTCCTAACTTAGAATGAAGAGCAGAAGCAATTTTTCAATGTGTTGAAGACCACCGAAAGCAATTCTTAAACGAAAATTTAAATAAATATATTTTCAAATGTTCCTTGTCATGTCTCATATGCCTTTTTAAAGACCCCATATCATAATTTTATATCAAATTCATATATTTTGTAATAAACGTAATGGATATACAACTGAAAATCATGATATTTAGCACATTATTCTAAATCTTCAAGCTAGCCCGATGAGGCACGGGTTATCATTTATATATCGGACTAATATTTGGTATACCTCGATATTATGCTAAACTGAAACAAATTAAGGGGTGTGCGCCATAAAAAAGTTAAGTTTATTTTTACACCCCTATAATAAGGGCCAGTCTAATATATATATATATATATATATATATATATATTAATTTACAATATATATATATATATATATATATATATATATATATATATATATATATATATATATATATATATATATATATATATATATATATATATATATATATATATATATATATATATATATTGAAGGGGTTATGTTCTGGTCTTGAATAACAGCCTTCAATTGAAATGTTGAAGAGTGACGTTGTCGCGATGGCAGTGGCGTTTCTTCCGGAGCTGTTTAGGATGTCGGTGGTGCTGGCAGCCTCTCCTGCACCAGGCTTATACAGAACTCCCAGTGACAATGCCGAGCACACTCCCACTCTCGGACCTGGAAGGGACGTCGGGAAGTAGCGTGTAACGCTGTCAGGTGAGAGCTAGGAGTGCACATTAAGGTCACTGAGAAGACTTCGACCACTCTGTACTCTAACGTGCAGTTGGTCCGCACCAGAAACACGGTACAGGCGGCACCGGATGACCGAACAGAGTAGCGTCCAACAGAAGAAACTTGATGGATGTTCCGGTGATTTGTTGTGTGTTCGGAATCACATTTGATGGGTGTTCGGTTAGTCACTCGGGTGGTCACCAATTTGAAGGGGTTATGTTCTGGTCTTGAATATACAACTAATTGAAAATATGAGATGTTGAAGAAGAGTGAGCGTTGTCACGCTGAAGTGGCGTTTGTTGTTTCATCCCGGAGGCCAGCAAGTAGTCATCAGTGGTCTTGGCAACCTCCAACACCAATATATATATATATATATATATATATATATATATATATATATATATATATATATATATATATATATATGTATATATATATATATATATATATATATATATATATATATATATCATATAAATATATATATATATATATATATATATATATATATATATATATATATATATATATATATATATATATATATATATATATATATATATATATATATATACTATATATATATATATATATATATATATATATATATATATATATATATATATATATATATATATATATATATATATATATATATATATATATATATATATATATATATATATATATATATATATATATATATATATATATATGAAGAGGTTAATTCTGGTCTTGAATAGCCACCTTTCAATTGAAGAATATTAGATGTTGAGAGTGAGCGTTGTCATGATAAGTGGCGTTTCTTCCCGTTAGGATTCATCGGTGGTGGTAGCAGCCTCCTGCATGAACCACAGAACTACCTCAGTGACAATGCAAGCATCGCTCTCCGAACCTGGAAGGGAGTCGGGTCGAGTAGCTGTCAGATGAGAGCTAGGTGTGCACACATATTAAGGTCACCGAGAATGATTCGACCACTCTGTACTCTTATGTGCTGAAAGCTAGTCCACACCACCCAGAAGGTTGATGAAATACTGTACAGGCGGTTAAATGATAGCGCCAACAAAGAAACTTGATTTGATAGTTGTTCGGTTGATCCGAATGGTAGGTCGGCTGACCATTTGCTTGTTGGTCGATCGGTTGATCAAGTGGCTGGTCGGTTGACCAGTGTGGGAGATAAACAGTTGATTGAGATAACGCTCGTTGAACGATTGTGGTAAAACAAACTCTTCAGGAAGAAGCACTTTGGGCGAGTGTCTAAAATCACGAGATGTCTTACCACGGTGAACAACGGAATCAGATGGGCTTACTGGTTTATTTGGATATTGGATACTTCCCTTCATGGTCACTCTAGTGGTCACCAATTTGAAGGGTTAAATTCTGGTCTTGACCAACCTTCAATTGAAAAGAAGATTAGATGTTGAAGTGAAGTGAGCGTTGTCATGATAAAGTGGCGTTTCTTCCAGGAGGCTCCGGATTTATCGGTGG
>JABUQX010052909.1:12500-82500 GCA_015478945.1 Trachelipus rathkii
ATACTTTCCTCAATGCTTTGGAAGCGCACTTTATTCAGTCAGTCAAAAGGTAGCCGCTCTGGTCCTTCCTTCTCACTATCGACCTATTGCCTTAACTTGTATTCTATCTAAAATCTTTTGAAACTCTCCTTAACTCTCATTTCCTCGATCATATAATCTCGTTCCCTTCTTTCAGATCGTCCTTTCGACGTTCAAGATCAGCTGGTGATATCTTTCCTATCTCACTTTGATCTATGGTCTTCTGCCTAAAGGATCCTTGGTGAGTCTTGCGTGGTAGCGCTTGGCATATCTAAAACTTTCGACAAAGTATGGCACGCGTCACTGCTAACTACCTTCCTTTGGTTCCTCGCTTCTTTGTTTCTCTTGTCTAGTTTTCTTTCAGATCGTTCCATTTCAGCTCTTGTTGATGGAGCAGCCTTTTCGTCCAACTTATTAATTGTGGTGTTCCTCAGGGTTCTGTTTGATCTCCAACTTTTTTCCTACTTTTTATCAACGATCTTCTTAGCTGCACTTCTAAATCTGTTCATTCTTATGCCGATGACTCAACTCTCCATTCTTTCCTCATTTTAATTGTGCTCCTCGTTTTATACCTCGAGGATTGCCTCTCGTCTATAGCTTTATGATTCAATTCTTGCCGATTTGTTCAGGTCAGTGGATAACCGTAATCTTGTGAAGTTCAACTCTTTGAAAACTCAACTTCTTCATATCTCCCTCTCTAAAATACCTCCCAACTTTACTATCCCATTTGACGACTCTAAAGTCTTACCCGTAAACAACATAAATATTCTAGGACTAAACATAAATAGTGAATTGTCTTGGAGACCTCATCACATCGTATAAATGGCCTCAAAAAAAAAGCTGGGAATTCTGTTCAGATGCGTGAACTTTTTTCTTCTGTGGATAATCCAGAGTTGCAAGTTCTGCTATGGAATACTGTTCCCATTTGGGGTGGATCGGTTCCACCCTCGCACGGATAGAGTTAAACTAAGGAAAAGAGCTTATAAACTGTCCTATACTCTGACTCCTTGACCCTCTTTCTCTGCGTCGTGACGTTGATGCCCTATCTCTCTATAAGTGTTACAACGGCAGGTGCTCGAAGGTTTTCTCATTCCTCCACCACAGCGTCGCCCTCGTAACACAAGAGGTGTCTTGTTCTCTCATGGTGTGAATATTGGAAACTCAGGATCACTCGTTGTGGTACCTCGCTTCTTTCCAGCCACATCTGTTTGGTGGAACATCTTGCCTTCTTTTATTTTCCCCGCAACGATTCGTCTTCCTCTGGTCCCACGTCTGCGCCCTGAAGGTGCGTTAGGCAGGGACAGGTGGGTTTACTTTCCATTTATTTTAATTTGTTTTCTTTATGTAATTTTTCTTTTTTATTATTTATTTATTTTTTTTTTGCTTCCTTTTGAAAGGTATTGCCCGTTAGTGGTGGTATCATGTAAAACTCACTCTCTCTCTCTCTCTCTCTTTCTTTCTCTCTCTCTCCTGCTCTCTCTCTCCTGCTCTCATTAACTCTCTCTCTCCTCCGTCCACCAAGATGTATCTCTCCTCTCTCCTCCTCCATCTCCTGACCCTCCTCAAACAGAAGTCTTCCGCCGAGCAAAACCTTAAATTCTATTTGTTGTCTTATTTAAAGGTTTAAAAGTTACTTGCAGTTTATCCTGTGAATTATACCTATGAACAGACTTATGATCATAAAAAGAGAAATAATTTATTTAAATAAAATTTAATTATTTGTTGTTTAATTGAGTATACGTCATTTTCCCAGATATAAATATATATATATATATATATATATATATATATATATATATATATATGTATATATATATATATATATATATATATATATATATATATATATATATATATATATATATATATATATATATATATATATATATATATATATATATAGTTGGCATAAGCCCCTCCCTGGAAAATTTTCTGCGGACGCCCATGATGGTAAGGCAGATCATAGTTAAATGAGGAATTATTTTAAATTTTAGGATGAAACTAAAACATTTTAATGCTTTTTAGAAAGTGCAAAAAGTTATAATATCGTTCTAAATTCAAGGAATTATATTAAAATTGGGAGAAATTCTTTTTCTATATTTCTTAAAATTCTTATTTTCTATAAAACATTTTCTAAGTTTTTAATTCTAAGTTAATAAAGATGTCATTAACAAACATTTAATTCCATCATACCATCAAAATTTGGTAACAGAATTAATGATTTCCATAATTGTCTCAAAGGCCCCTTATAACAGATGGGCCGGAGCCCGAGCCCGAGCCCGAGCCCGAGCCAAACAATTTTAAAATGCCGGAGCCGGAGTCGGAGCAGGTAATTTTAAAATGCCGGAGCCGGAGCCGGAGCCGGAGCCGGAGCCGGAGCCGGAGCCGGAGTCGGAGTCGGAGTCGGAGCCGGGTAATTGTAAAATGCTGGAGTCGGAGCCGGGTAATTTTAAAATGCCGGAGTTAGAGCCGGAAAAAAATTCGCCGGCTCCGCAGCCCTGCTCTATACCTTCAATGTTCAATGTGAATTATACAAACTATTCTATTGCCTCTACTAAAGATAGAAGTGACACAAAGTTCTGAAAGTGGATTTGAATCTATATTCAATTTCCCTAAAGCCGCCTAACGAACATAATCTCAACCAAGGTAAACAAAGATAAGGTAAAATATTATAACGGAGGAAAAATGTAAATCACAGAGCCATAACTCTACTCCTACATAAGGACACACGTTAGAGAATAAAGACAGTTAGAAGTCATATGGCCTATCAAGATTGTCCCAGTTCAAAATATGTTGCTACCATTTTTTTTTTTTTTTTGCATGGCTTACCTTTGATTTACTTTTCCATCATGAAAATGATAAATACAACTCCATTATTATATATACAGTATGCAATTCACTAAGATAAATTGTAAACACAATGTCAATAAGCTAACATGCAAAACCAACTCGCCAATAAACCATCAAATTGTCCCATTAAATTACAATAACTAATTATTAAGTTTAGTCACTGTGTAAGATAATGTTCATTTGTTTGCAAATTATAATTTTTTATCACTTAAAAGAAATTTCCAGTAACATCAGTTAATTAATAATATTAACTGCCCATAAGATACATTTGATTGAGAATAAAAGAAAGCCCTTTCGAACGTATTTTAATAGTCATTTTTTAAGAAATCATTGTGAAAAAAGAGCGTCAACAAAACATTAAGAAAATCCTCTACAGGAAAACAAAATTTCACCAGTTTTACTACACCAAATTTCTCTACATTATCCTTTAAAAGAAGTGTTTTTTTTACAATTTTTATGGCTGCCAACTACTTTTTCTAAGATTTTATTATGCTCCATTAATTGAATAATTTCTACTAAAATATAATTAAATGATGAAAAAGAATTCACATAACAAAACCAAGATTTTACTTTTACTCCGGCTTTATAATTCTCCTTCACTGTACAAACAGTGGTATCGACTATTCTCTGATTCTCTTCTTATGGAGCAAATGGAGATAATTAGATTTCTGATAATCAATTTTTTTATATAGATCATTAGTTTGGGGGTGTTATTATATTTTCCTTGCTAATATTTATCTTATAGAAACTCCCTGTAACTGTTATTGCACAGTTCTTGTTAACATATGAATAATTATGTGTAAACTCATCTGATGTGGACCAGTTATTGAAGTCGTACATCAGGAATATCAATTTTAATGATTATTGGATAGTTATTTCATAGGCAGCTTATAATGCTTAGCATTTTGCGCACACACACAGTATAGACTATGGATATGTCTTTGCTCTCTGAAGATTATTGTATATAATTATTGTTATTACCTTAACTGTGTATATGGTTGAAAAGTTAAATTAACTAACCTTATTATTTATTTATACTTATAATATAAACCACAAATCGACATTTTTTTTTAATATAATTTTTGATTAAAGTTTTTATGTATTTCAAAATTATATATTTTCAACAAGTGATTAATATTTATAGTGGTTTACTAAGGTATGATTATCTCAATCATCTCAACCCTTATAAAATAAAAAATTGAGTTGAAAGCCTAGCCTATATAGGCCTAGAATGGTGAAGGTAGGCCTTAAGGTAAGTCTCCTAAAACATTGTTTTACAACCCACATCCAAATACTAAAATAAACAGTCCTTACATCGGAATATTATTGAATCTCCTGCACTCTAATGGTTGGTTATTGCTTTGATTGATATTTTCTGGGCACATCTGGCGATATTTAGTTTTGCATATGCACTACTTAGATTTACCTAGTATTTTTTCATAAAGAACTTTAAAACAGTTTTGGTAATTGTAGAGATTCTATAATCTCATTAACATTGTATACTGATAAAAACCTATAAACATTTAGACGTGTTATAAAGAAATTGACTTTTTTTCTTTATATTAATTTTTGTGCATTTTAATGTCTATAGCTACTTTCAAATAAAAACTAACAGAAATAACCCATAAATATTTAACCTGCCAATTGAAATTAGGTAATAGATCGCAGTTCTGACAGAAGACAATATATGTAATTAGCTATTAAAAATCAAGCTTATAAATACATTTAAATAAAATAATGCTTTTAATAACATATTTGAACGTTTCATTTTTTTAGCGATTTACGATATATTTTAAAATGATTACATAAATCATAAAAATAGTTGGCTAATTTTGGCTCTTTTGTCATGGATATATGCATCTAGTTATATATATATATATATAATACTATATTAATCTTAATATTATTATAATCATACATATAATCGTATTTATCGTAATATTAACATTACTATATAATATATCTATAGTATATTCATATACATATATATATAGCTGAGTGATAATTTTTTTGTTATTTTACGTATTATTAATGACATTTTTATAATTTTCTCCCAAGCAAGTAATCACATGAAATTAAAAAAAATAAATTTTTTCCGAAAAAGTATTAATAACAATATATGATAAAAAACAAAAAAAAATTATATTTCATGTTATGTAATAAATATATTGTTAAGTAATACCACATATTAAATCATTGTATAGTGTTGGGCATAATGAATTGGGACAAGTAAAAAGTTCTTGGGTGCAAATGGTGATTAGTAAATACTAAAACGAAAAAATAAAACTTTTTACTCACTTCTAGTAAAACCAGTCTTAGTATACAAGTTTTAATTTTAGATTATCCTGGTTAATTTCCTAGAAGAGTTTTTATTATTTTTTTATATTATAATTTATTAGGGAGGAATATTTCCTTACATCAGAATTTCAGATTATCATACACACATAGGTTAAAATAGTCTAAATTTAACAGATTCAGGAACATTAACATATTTTTTTCTAATATGTTCTGTTTTTATGTAGATATAATTTCCGACCATTTAAAGTACTAAAGTATAGGCTAACGGGCTATATAATTTAATCAATCTACCAATTTTTTTATTCATCTTTATATTTGTTTTACGGACCTATTAAGTTTACCGAGTTATGTTGAGTTAAATTATTAATTATACACCTAGTAAACATCTGTGATTGCTTAACCAATACTATATCATGAACCCTTACTGATTTTTAGAATGTAAAAAGAAATGATATATGAAAACTATAAATAATTATATAAGGTTTATATAAAAAATCATTTTGCCAAATACAATTCCTACCTTTTTTTTGCCATTGTTTAGGTTTATCTTCAATAGCTAAATCTAAATCATTTACATTATTTTTAGAATCTGTTGACACTCGACTATTAACCAAAAAACTGACGTTTTTATTGGTGAGTGGTAAGTACGAAAACTTTATAAGATTTTAATTTTTTACTCCTGTATCATACAAGTTTGAGTATGTTACGCTTTAAACTGGCATATAATTTTATTTGTTATAAGCAGTACATAGTAGTTAAGAAATCACTGGGCCTAACTTGTCCTATTTTCACCCCCCATCATAACCATAAATTCACCATAGTATCAGGATGAATAGTGACACCGATATTTATTCTTATTATGTTTTTATTTATTGATCTTTTTATATTAGTTTATAGCCTAGGTTATTGGTAATCAGTATTATTGAGAGCTTGATACGTTAGTCTTTGTTATGTATGTTAAGTAAATTTGCGATGAGAGTGGTATATATTAATATAAAATTAATGAGGTATGCAAGATGTTTATGGGATTGTCGCTATGAGTAGATGTGTATGGACACTACATCTGCTATATATAGTTTGTCTTCGGACTGTAGTGGTGGAATGTGAATAGCCTTTTGATGAATCTCGTGTGTGTGTATAGTTCTATAGTATATTCAGTGAGTGGAGTGTTTTATTTCGTAAGTGACTGTTGTCGATACGTAGTTTAGTTAATGTGGAACTCATTATTGCTTTATTATCTCAATGTAAGTTAACTGGTATAAGTAGTGTTAGAAAGAATGCATATTTATACAACAACATATGAATTAACACGAGATGTCTATATACTACCCATATAGTGATACCCATTACACCCTATCAAGGAAAGTCTTAAAGAGCTTTCATTTTAACTTTACATTTAAACTATTATTATTATTATTTATTCGTCGCTGCTTCCATGACTCTACTAACCATCGTATTCAAGAATAGAATAAAAAAATTCTAAAAGTGTATTAGGGAAAAGGAGCCAGATTCATACAAGTTTTATCTAAACGCTGTCTCTCAGATCCTCTACCCCTGCCCGATGGTCTTTCACAAGATCTTTATATAACCCTGAACTAGTAGGGCATTATACTCACTGACCTAAAGACCTCGAAAATGCCTAGACTCTAATCAGGCTATTGAGATCATTATCGTAGACACTAAAGCATAACTCCTAGATAACACTCAGCCCGCAAATTCGCTCACTGATCTGATTTCATCGTGGGGTCGGGCAGGGTGGAACGTGGTGACCACGGCGGCTGATGCTATAACTTTCATCTCCCGACATTCACTAATATCTACTTTTTGGAATTTTTTTTTTCTTTCTGAAAATCAAGGCCCTATAGTATTTCATAAAGCACACAGAAAAAAATAATAATAGTTTTATTTAAACTTTAAATAAAGTTATTTAGCCTCACCTTGGAGGGGGTGAATTGGGCCATCTGTTTAAAATTCCTCTTTTACATATAAATTCATTTTACTATTTTAATTTTTTACTTAATATAGTAAATGTTTATCATATTAAAATTAGTAATAAGAAGCAGATAGGTCTTCATAATGATACACAAAATAAAATAAAAATGTGGTGGCCGCAAATCAGCGCCTTATGCGGCACAATTTTAAGCACTGTTTTGAATTCTATTTTTCATATAAATTCATTTCACTTTTTATTTTAATTTTTACTTAAATATAAGTATATAACTGTATTATATTTAACATTAGCTATATAATATATATGTCAATAATGAATTAGGGATGTACCAATAACAAGATAAAGCAGGCCAATACCGATACTCCCTTTTTTTTAGGTGCGATACTGATACTGATACTTTAATTAATATAATAAATACACAGTAATAAGAATAGAACATTTGTGTATACTGCTAGGTAACTAGATCTCGCACTTCTCTTTGTTCAACCTCCAATCCTTAGTCTTATTTTTATATTTGAATTGTGCCCAAGCATATTTTAAATTTATTTACTTTTATGAATTAAAATAATATCTTGAAGGATAATCTAATGCAAATATAATATTAAATTAATTTTTGTTGTTTTTTATTTCCAAAAAATTTCCATTTCATTTGTACAGTAAAAGTATTAACAAAGTTTAGCTACTACTTTTAATGTTTTAACATGATTACATTTACAAGAAGATTCTTTAACTAGCTACAATATAAAGAATAAAAATAATGAAAAAAAAGACCAAATAAAAATCGCTATTTATTATTCAAGCATGACATAATAGTAATATACTCCTTTAAAGATAAAGATAGATATCGTTGCAATACTACTGTATCAAATTCAAAAATATCACACAATTGTAACATCGCCAAAACACTTTTCTTACTAGTATCTGGCGAGAGCCTGCTTCTTTTTGGGTGTTTTACCTTCCACACTTCACGTAAATAATACCGCTCCTCGCGCTCATCCCGACTGGATGAGGGAGGCTGATAATATTTGCTTGGGCAAGCACCTGATTGATAATGGAAATCGCTTGGCTCCATTTTCATGCCATCACTATGAAAGGACCTTCTCATTCACTGTAGGGAGCATCTACATGTTTAGTAGGCCTCTCTCTCTTATCACAGATTGTAAATCCTTGAATTCACTCCTCTTTGCTCCTTGATGACTGTTTCTAGTTTTTCGAAGAGGTTCCTTGGTTTGATTCCTTGAAGGTGAATGAGAGGTCAATGCAACTTTGGCCAATGAACTCTATCTGAAAGTCTAACATCTCAGACGCACGTCCACATTTGAGAGGGCAAATAAAATTCGGGTTTTTTTGTGAATGAGGGCGGGTCCAAAAACTGTGCCTTTTGATCGCTGTAGAATAGTTGGGATATTCTTTTAGGCAATAACATTTTAGCTAACCTTGGTCATCTCATTCGCCCTTGAATTATACTGTATATATGAAATTTTCCAGAAAAAGGGTTTTACTTTGTATAAACTCCTAGAATTCTTGCTAAAAAATCGATGGTTTAAATATGAACCAAATAATTTTATTTATATTTATTTCATCTCTATTATTGAAACTGAAAACAGTGTAAAAATGTAAAAAGCTTCAACCAACAATATTCATCAAATCTTGCTTTCGATTCATTCTTAGACATCATTCTTCTGCTTATGCTATCCTGGCCTCTAAGTGAATCCTTCTCGTTTCTCATGAGTTATCATACTACTTTGCAACAGCCTTCTATTACTTGTTTTATCACTCATCACTTCTCTAGGCTGGTCCATGACAATTGGGCCACTTTTGGAACTTGCTATGGGCTTCTTCAACAAACTTTCTTATTTCTGATATTTTGAGTTTACAAGTAAGTGGAGGTTCATATACATTTTCTGACCAGTCTATCAGTTCCAAAAGGGAAGTTGCATTTGGATTTACTGCAGGTGCTTTCCTAGGCCGAATAGATAGATCTCCTGGTGTATCATCATCTTCATTTCTTAATTCAATTATCTTCTGGACCCTGCTTTCCTTTTTTCTTGGTCTTCTTCTAGCACAAAAGGTCTGAAACACATTTCCACTTACTGGAACTAGATCGCAAGTTAGATTTGTTGGCAAACCAATAATCTGCTACTGCTTTCTTCTGAGATTTTAGAAACTTCAATTGATAACGCAGAATGTGGCGAGGTCCTTCCACCCAAGAGAATTTCGATTTGATTGTTAACGAGATAGTAAACGCCAACAATGTATTCCACAAGCAGTTGAAACTAGTGATGGGACGATTAATCGTCATCGTCATCGGCAAAAATCGGCATATTTTTTTAAAATCGTCATCGTTATCGGCAAATTTTGCCGATTAATTGAACAAATATTTAGAATTTTGGAATAATATTTAGAACTATAATAATAAAATTTATATATATATAATATATATATATATATATATATAATATATATATCTACACCTACTTGACTACCTACACTATAATAATTTTATATATTATATATTATATTTATATTATAATACTAAATTATAATATATTGTATTAATTATACACAAACCTCCCTCATTTTGCTTTCATCGGTATGTATGCAACTATTACCATGTGCCTAGATGGTTCTTCTTTCTGTTAACATGACGTTCATTATGCCACCATATCATCTCTTCAGACCACAACATATCAATATACACATACTATACATATTCACTACCCTCTTCTAGACAAAATCTTACAGACACATCCTATCCCTTATATCCATATGTGTAGGGGAGAAAAATTTGCCCACATCGTATGTCTGCGTGTCGTAGAAGGCTACTAAGGGACGGTGGTTAGTTGGTTGCTTTGCTTCTACACTTAATCTTTTGGCCAAGGAAATGCTAATGCATCCTCGAGAGAAGGTCGTGATCGCCAGTTAAGCGCCCTTAACTATCTTCGACGAAAAATGTATGAATCGTATCTGTATATGAAATGTCAGTAAGGAATAAATGTTGAGGAGATGAGGAGAGAAAGGTGATGGATGTTTTTAGAAAGGGCAAATTTGATTTGCTCGCTGTGACTGAAGCAAAGAGTAAAAGACAAATCAGTGACAAATGAATGGTTGGTGTGAACTGTGTTGTGTTGCCTGTGGAAAGGAATGAGAGGAGGATAGAAGGATTTGCATTCTGATGAGTGAGTTGTGGTAGATGAGGCTACGATAGATTGTTGTGTGGGAGTACTGAGAAAGTCTAAAGGTTTAAATTTAAGTTGAAAAGGTCAAAATCATTGTGTGGTTGTGTGACATATGTTCCATCTGAAGGTAATGTTGCAAAAAAGAGTAATGATTTTCTGGATTCATATCTGAATGGATAAGTTTTGGATGGGGGAGGGGGTGTATAGTACTCTCAAAAGTTCACCCTCTAGCGCCAATTACGCATATGAAGATAACACAGGCTTTAAAGTAGGAGATTAAATTCAGTAGGAAATATGGAAGAGAAGAATTTCACAAAACAGAGGTGGTGGGAAAAGAAGGAAGCACCACAGCAAACTAGCCTGGAGTTACCAATGTCAACACAATACCCGTGCGCAGATACAGCACCCCTTGTGCTAGAAGGCGTCGTAAAGGTGGTGGTACACGATTGATAAGTTCCCTCCGAGCAGTTGCCGCTTGCGGTAACTATAGAATAGAGATAAATGCATCCAACATCGGCCTCGCAAAGATATGAGGGTCAAGTGAAACTGGAAAGTACAGAACAGTTTTATAAGGCCTTTTTGCCGCTGACTCGACCTTATCCAAAAGCCGGTGAAACCAGAGCCCCCCTCCCAGATATGAGAGCAGTTACTCCATACATGGGCGGATGAGACCTTTGTAATACATCGCGGAGCAACTGCAGAAAAAGGAAGACTCTCTATTGTCTAAGACAGATACTTCCAGTTCTTTGAGGCCGCCTAGCAACCGTTGTATGTGAGGTTTCCAAGACTGATTTTTTTGTTCACGTTAAGGCCAAGGATGTTTATATTGTCAACAGGAGAAAAGAGAGAACCGTCGAAAGAGACAGGAAAGTAAGAAGGTATTTTGGAGAAGGAGATTTGTCACGTTTGGGCCTCTTTAAAGAATTCAATTCTACAAGTTATTCATCTATCAGATCGACGGATAATCGGAAGATTTAAGCACGAGAGGACCAATTCTCAGAAGTAACAAAGGGGGAGTATATAGAATTGACTATGAGTTAAAAGAATGAAAGGGTCGAGTCATCGGAATACGAGTGAATTAGAGTTAAGAGGTGCAGGTGAGAATGATCATTAATGAAAAGTAGGAATAAAGTAAGGAAAAACGACAGAACCCTGAGGAACACCACTATCTGACAGAAAAGAAAGAAGAAGTCGCCCCATCAACACAGCCCGAAATATTGAGCGATTTGAAAGATAACTAGACATAAGTAAGCAAAGGAAGGAGGAAACCCAAAGGGGGGAGCTTTGGAGAGCAGTTGACGCCGTGCCAATAACTCTGTCAAATTGCTTTGTATATGTTCAAGCGCCACCATTCAAAGTCTCCCGTAGGTTTCTTAAGAGCAAAAACCCACTAAACGGATTAGATTAGGAATAGTAATATTGCCAGTCAGCTTGTGCAACGAGAGCCGTACTGTGACCGATCGGAGTTGAGTTTCCAAGATGATTCTAAGAGTGAGTTGAGAAAGGGTTTCAAAGATCTTAGACTAGAATACAAGTGAGAGCTACAGGGTGAATAGTTAAAGAGATCAGAACGCGTGACTTTTCCTTTCTTCGAATAGGTTGGACACATGTGAGAGCTTCCCAACACTGAGGGAGGGTAAACCGATGCTAGTATGAGACATAGAGAATGGATAGTTTGAGCGATGAGGCCGCAGAGATTAGCTCTTTCATTTGGAAGAATTACAACACAATGATCAAGATCGAATAAGAGGAGGAAAGGCCAGATTTACGAGGTAAGAGGTTTGAAATATTTGTCAGTAGGAGAACAAAGGAGGTTAGCCCACTTTCCTTTGAATGAAAGCCAGCTTTGCTCGTCGAAGAGTATCCCTTGCAACTATTTCTAGCTGAATTAAAATTAGCGAGAGTGATAGGAGAACAGAATTTTTCCTATCAACCCGACAGGCAGCTGTCTCAGCCTGATGGCCAGAGAATAAGCAATACTGATCGATACCATGATTTACTGAAGGAAAAGAAGATTTAAGTGTTTAGAAGGAATCGATGAGGAAAGAAAAATTTAGCTGATGAGAATCGACTCTCGATCATCTTCCCATCCACGATTCAGCTCCCTCTTAAAACTCTTTAAATCTTATAACATCATACATCTATTCCTTATTGACGGTAGCCATCTATTATCATCTGACTTCGACAACATCACTACATTTAGGTCTCTGGTCTCACAATTTTTAATACATGTATGAGGACATACTTGACTCTTAACGCAATTGTTGAGACCACTAACATGTCTCCTCATTTCCATTAAAATATACTTTTCATTTTCCATCTTGATTTAAATCTTATTATCATTAATTATTATTACTTATTCTCTCACTTCATTCGATTATTATTATATCATATTATATTTATTTTAATTATTATTCACTTCTTATTATTATATATTGAGGCACTACTTACGGCAAATCATAATAACTTTGTATCACGCCATCTCAACCCTAAACATTAATTTTCGGGAGGTTTTTGACCCCCTGCAACCCTCACTGTACTACAGCCTTAATATATATTATATATACTATACTAATATATATATATTATATAAACTTCACTATACCTACTCATAATATATTATATAGTACTCATACTATCTACTATATTATTGTTCAATATTTACTAGAAACGCAAGCAGCGAGAACGAGTGCAAAGCGCACACCGCGAAGACAGCAAAGGGTAAATCAGCAAGCACACTCACAATCTAAGTCACGCACGCACGGTAATCTTGAGCCTATAACCGAGTGGCATTAATTCAACTTTTTTTCCCCTTTCTCTCCTATTTTATTGTGCATTTTAAATTTAAAACCGTGTTTCTCTTTCATTTCATATAACAGGTGCACTGCGAATTCGTTTAAAATAAACGTCTACGTCGTCAGCTATAATGCCTCTCTTCCGCTCGTTCTTACTAAAACGATCTAGATGAGCTTTAAAATCTTCGGTGCGCGTAGACTCAAGAGACACAAACCATCGCTTAGCCGCATCACACGGGTGATGTAGAGTTTATATCCCCCTTGGCGCTCGCGCACCATTACATCACGCATCTTTGACACCATATAATCAAGTAAATGAGTCATTTCTCTCATAAACTAAACACAAAGATCATCCAGTCCAATAACACCCTACAGCCCCACCCCCAACTCCATATCACCTCTTACACTCAGCGCTCGCACGCTCAGAACACTCTCCTCACTCATCTCGGACTCCCATCCCCCATACCCCCCACCTGGTCTTTATCTTAACAAGCCTGCCAACCTCTGCTTTTCCTACTGCCACAGATCATACGGAGGACTCAATGGCCTTCATTAGTAATCCATTAACGAAGAAAGACGAGATGACGGATAATTCGAAGGAGGAATAAACGCGAAGAACCACAAAGCGAGTCATGTCCCGGTGGGAAGGAAACCGAAGGAGAGACATATGAAATGTGGAAAAAACTCATAGACTTGTGGTTTCTTGCAGAAGGAAAGAAAACTAGATATCCACAGTAGTAATATATGTTAAGTTTGAGGAGAAAGGGCATTCCACAAATTTGTGCAGGATAATTCTATGGAAGCTCTAACAATCAGTAGCGAGGTTAAACAGAAGCATAATTTAAGAGATTGATGAACAATTGGCCAAGGGAAAAGGACGCAAGAATTAAGTTCGATAAAATAAGCAAGTATTTTAAAATACAAAGAGAATAAAGGAGAACCGGCGATGAAGAGAATTTATTGGGACGATACGTAAATTATACACGGAGAGACGAAATATGTCGCTTGGTCGCGCGCGCAGTGGGTTTCTGGTGGAATGATTTACGTTGCTGTCATGGTAGTTGAAGCAGGCCAATCTACCAATGAACCAGCAAACACCTTTACATTTTATCGTATTGGCGGAAAAGGAACTGGACCTTAAGTACTTTAAAAATGGCCTCTTATTTACTCATACACTAGATGATAATGAATAGTCGGAGAGGAAAAAGAGAAGAAGATAACTTGTGGATGGTTTAGTGAGAAAGATCAAGAAAAAGGAGATAAAGGATCGAACTTGAAAGAAAAAATCCTACATATCCAGATTGGGTCATTCAAAAAAAATGGCATGATTTGAAGCATCAGTCACTCCACAAAACCCAGTCACCTACATTCGCCTTACTCGTGTATCACAGAGGTTAGGAGAGTTGTACGCGACTCGAAGACAAAATAACCATACCTCATTTACGAATGAATGGATTCACCGAAAAAGAATACTCTAGCGACACGAATGGAGCGGGATGAGAACAGAATGAGAAAAAAGATGCTCTACTGCAGTTACGCCGACACAAGAAAGAGAAGAACACTCGGGGCCATATCCGGCCCCCACCATAATTGATGATTTGAGGCCTTGCATTTGGAGCACTCGGTTTGTAAGCACAATATTCCCATCAAGTTATTCCGGGGAGAGGATGACTAGGCAGGAATAAGTGGGGGTAGTTTGTCTATGGGAGTGAAAGAAGACGCGAAATGTTTGCGAGGGAAGACAGGAAAGCAACCTGACTGTATTATTTGCGCTCGCACGCCTACAGAGTATTCATAGTATCGCTCAAGATATCCATTAACATATCACAACCCCTCCACCTCGCCGCATCAAGCTACCCTCCCTCGCTCTCTGGACAATGAGTTTCTCATGTAGACTGAACGTCGGTAAGCCATTCTCGGGAGATATTTCTCTCGCTTTGTGGAAAGGTAGAATTCCGATTGGTCCGGATGGACATGACGAATAGACATGAGAAGAAAGAATAAATAGACATGGTGTTCTGCAAAAAAAAGGGAGTCAAAATGTCGGGAGAATAGGAAAGGACATCTAATCGATTCCCAACTATATGAGAAAGAACTTTACCAATCCTTTAAACTATCTCGTTTTGGTATCTAAGAGAAAACAAAAGAGAACTTTGAGAAATTCTCTAACAAGCTGAGACAGCTTATAAGTAAACTGCACACTATTCACATCTTGGCTCATTTATTCCTAAGCTACATTCTATATTCCTTCTCGGGATTTAATTTGAGAAATATGTGGAGACTAGATCACCTGACTCAGCTTTGAAAATGTACTTACACATTCAAAGACAGTATGAAAGAACTAAGTTCAATATGCAAAAAACCGACGAGAGTCTAGAAGACATGCAAGAAAATTGTGATGTGTGCATTTTTGTCTCCGTGATTTATACATAAAGGACTCCAGCCAGAACCGACTCGTTGGACTTCGTTGGAAGAGTGTTATAACATTGATGTAGTCTGGTTATGGATTTTGGGGGAGGTTAGAAGGAGAATTAATTCTTTAGTGATGATGTCCGACAGCCAGCAACTCGTTTATTGCCAGGCAAGGCGTGGGTAAAAACAAAGAACCAGAAGTGAAATCACAGAAGAGGATTAATGGAAAATGGATCAGTTTTATATTTGGTTGCCCCAAAAAGAATTGTTTAGTGACAGTGGACTGGAATTCTCCAAATGAAGAAATGAAGAAAATGACTGAGAGATTTGGGATAAAACAAAAAGTTACAGCAGCAAGGAGTCCTTTTAGCAAAGCAACGGTTTATGTGAAAGAATGGTAGGCCTTTTAAAAGGACATTCTAATTCCGGAAGGTTGAGAAGAAAAGGATCCATCTCTGAAATAGGCTCATTGATGTGGTCGGTAGCCTCGAAATCAGCTCACGAAGAAATAGCCTGATCCGAATATGCCAAAATGGGCTTTTGCCCTACCTAAACCTCTTTGTTTTTTGGCAGGAACATATACTTGGTTTAACCCACACCACCCAAATACTTCAACTTATGAATTGGGAGGAAGAAGAACAAGGGTTGGAACACTTGGAGGAAAAGGAGATGCAGTGCGATCGCTGCTTAGAGTGAACGTGTTGACCTGCGCTTCATAAGCCAGAGAAAATACACAGTTGGATCACAACTAGAATATCATGTCTAGGGGAAAAACCAAAAAAATTAAAAAAAGAAAAACTAAAAAGAAGCATCTCCGCACAACCATGATGAGGTTCACGCTGACAACACCATCCCATTTGAGTTAGCTGACTACTCAGATACGGGAGAGTTGTCCCCCCACAACTCCCAGAGGTACTCAACACACAATCTTTATAGAAAGAAAACAAGAGGAGAAAGAAGAAGGAGAGGAGCGGAGGTTGGTCGGTACAGAATTCACCGCATACCTGAACCCCGCTCCCACTCTACCACACACAACATATACTCCTAACTACTTCAATAAAATCTCTCTCATCTAAACTATCATATCACCCAACCAGCACAACATTCTTCACGCCACCAACAATTAGGAAAAAGGTGGTTGTGATCACAAGAGCTCTAATAAATCATCAACAAATCTACGCCACAAATGATAAAACCAGGAGGGAGAACTATAATTTAACAAACTACATATAACGACTCAGAAATATATACATCATAACACAAGAAGAAGTACATATAAATAGCAGAACATCATAGGGAGATTAGCGACAACCTTAAACAGAGTAATAACACATACAACCACATATCTAACACACATCCAATAAAATTTCCTCATCAATCCACCCCATAAATAATCTTTCGTATATATCCTATCTTTCAATTATCTACGCCTTCATATTTTACGCACAACAAGCGCAAATACTAATAATTATATCACTACATACTTTACTATTATCTTTTTTCATTCAATATTCTCTACTTTTATCATTGTTCTATATCTAGAACTTTACCTAACTACAATAACATCTACTTATTAATACTATAAATAACAGATATCTCCATAAATTATCTATTTAACTATATTGTATATTTAGATCAAATATCAGGAGTTAATGTGAATATACGCTGGCCATAATTATCATGTAGGTACCAACGAAGAAATTAGATTAGTAATACATAGACATTTGTTTTTAAGTATGTAGATTATAAATACGTGTAATAGAAACGACAATATTTTAGATACAAGATTCAAGTAGAAAAATAGTGACGATACATTATGTTATGTTGATATTTTACAAATCACACTTTATTTATGGTACATATTTGCCAGATATTTGGTTTATATACAGCTATCTGAGCCTATCTGTACTTATACAGAACTATGCTGCATAACCATAATCATACATACTTCAGGATCTGTATCTAAAACAACAGAAACATATTTGACTAGCTAATGAGGAACTAATGCTTGAGACAATCCATGTAGGTGAATGATGACTTTTCGAGCATACCTTTATGTAGTAATAGCTGATTAGTGCCCCTACAGATTTCTGTACACACCTCCCGCATCTCTGCAGATCGATCGTAACGTAAGTTTCTCACATCGCATACCTCCTTAACCTTCTGCTAACACACTCATAGACGCTCTCTAGCGCGTTAGTGTCCCAATATTATAGGCTTCTTTTATTGAATGCTCTACAATAGGAAAATAACCGCACATAACTATAGTTAAACATTCAGGAGTTGAAATAAACGTATACTCTTTCATGTTTTTTCATGGAATTCGGTGCTTTATATATAGTAATAGGTGTGTTTAACACAGTTCGTGTATACTTCACAAACAAGATACATGGAGAAAAAGAAGATATTTTCAAATAGTAGTAGAGCTGGACCTATATCCACTTAACTCCCCATTATATCCTCACTTCTTCTCCATATAATCACTTATACTACCCTGACCCTTACTTCCTTTCCTCCTTCAAATTCATCCTCTCTTACCTCACACACTTTATCCATATATAAAATCTCTAACTTTTTAAATTCTTCCATTTCTATCTTTAAATCCCTTCCTCTTATTGAAAATACTTACAATCTTAATCTCATATACAAATACATTATTACAATCTTAAATAAATTCATTTTATATTATACTCAATCTACAATTTACTTTCATTATCTTTAAAAAGTAAAAAACATCTAGTTATAACAGACCTTCACTTACTATCTTAGTATTTTGCGCAAAGGCACAGTAAAAGGTATTATCTATGAAGTGGGTGTCAACGTGAAATATTGATGGTTGGAGACTGCGTAGATCCCCAATGGATAGATTTTCAAGGAGTACTTTAAAGAATATATATTCAGGAGGTATATGAGGAGGAAACAAGCCAGGAAAGAGAAAATATGGGACGGAGAAGAGAATAGACACAGAATTTTGTGACTGCATAACGCTCACAACTCACTCTTCTTTCAGTTACTTACACACTTCACTAATGCACAGGATCTGCTATCACGTGTATATTTTTCTACATCGTCCAAATCTTATCATCTCTCTTCTATCTTTTCACTACTACATCTGTATACACAGAGCGGTTACTACACTCGCGCTACGGTAAATATGTCCACCAGAAGAAGAAATAGGGACAGGCAAAAGAGAGAATTGAACTGTATGGAAGAAAAATGACGTTTATGAGGTAGTAGAGAATAAGGGACAAAAGGCATCTCATTAAATGGGTAATCGGACAAAGATGAAAAATGAAGTAAATTATATGGAAAGCGCGATTTGGTGGTGAGAGGATACGAAGAAAAAGAGGGACTTCTTCTGCGTATGTATCCGCCCAACTGTGTTGGTGAGATTTGAAATTTGTGCTGACCATCAATGTGTTTTTATGGATGGGCAGCTGTAGGAACGAATTCGATATAAAGACGGGGCTTACCTCCATAGGCGAAGAATATGACAAAGAACGATGTAGTCAGTGGCTTAAAGCCTCCCTTTAGAAGGGCCGAAACAAAAGGATGTATATGGAAGCTAAGGAAAGCCGTTTACGAATGGTTGAAAGAACCGCTGACCAGATTCAGACGTGGTATGAGAGTGTGGTTACAATCCTAAAAGATTTGGGAGGTATCAGGAGCAAGCTGGAACCTACGATGTTCTATACTGGAGAGAAAAAGGGAAACTCGCAGGTATAATGTGTACCCATGTCGACGATTTTTGGCTAACGGAGGGTCAGATGAGTTTTGTCGGTCTGTAATAAATAGATTAAAACATAGATTGAAAGTGGGAGGTGAAGAAGAGGGAGAATTCCGTTATATCGGAGTGGATGTGAAGGTGGATAAAGAAGGAATCCTCCTATCACAAACGGGGTATGTGAAGAACATAGAGATACCTGACAAGAAAGACTACAAAGGACACAGTCGACTACAAGAAGGGGAAATGACGAAGTATAGATCCCTTATTGGAAAAATGAACTGGGCAAGCCAACACACTCGTCCAGATTTGGCCTACCCAGTGAGTCATATGAGCAGATACTGCAAAAGTGGAACTGCCGAGGATATGAGGAAACTCATAGGCATTATTGAGAAAAGTAAAAATGAGAATTGGGAGATACGGATTCAGAATCTTAAAGGAAATTTAAAGATTGTTGTCTATACGGACGCGTCTATGAGAAAGGTTATGGATGAAGACCCGGGGAGTCCCCAAATCGGTTATATTGTGAGCCTGGTAGCAAGTGAGGCAGGAAAAAGCAGTTCCAATTTTTTGGAAATCAAAAATGGAGAAAAGGAAAGCTAGATCTACAATGGAAGCGGAGACTCTTGGTTTAATCGAAGGGATGGAAGCCGGTATCCTCATCAACGCTTGGTGGGAGGAGGTAATCGGGAGGGAACCACTTGACATCTGGATATATTCTGACTCTAAGACCTTGGTGGACGGAATACATTCCACGTCAAAAGTGAGCAATATGAGACTTCAAATAGACATTGCATACATCAAACAGGCTCTAGAAGAGGGTCTGATTAAAGATGTTCGATGGGTGGAAGCAAAGAAACAATTGGCAGACCCACTGACAAAGGAGGGTGTGAAGATGGAGGGTTTGAGGAGACATGTGGAGGGAAGGAATTGAAGGAGTTGGAGAAAAGGTGGGAGGAGAGGAAAAAGGTATAAGTGTGTTAATATTTATAGAAAGAAGAAGGAGAAGAGGAGGAAGAAGAAGAAGGAAATCAGCAAGCATCACTTAAAGTAGAAAGAGGAATCTTCGAAGCTTCTACCCTGGAGTGGAATTCCCCTTTACCCTTGTTTCCCCTTTTTCTATTTTATTGTGCATTTTAATTTAAAGTGTTTTTTTCTATTATATAACAGGTGACCTTTGAACTTTGTTAATTAAAGTTAGTGTAAGGCAAATGCCCTTTCTCGTGTTCTTACTAAAACGATTAGTAAGCGGTTTAAAACTTTGCGTGCGTAGATCAAGAGACCAAACAAGTAGGATCCGGGGTTGCATGCAACAACCTTAAAAGAGTTACTCCTTGGGTGGCCTCTTTCATAGACTTTGACATTAAAAAGTAAATGTAGTCATTTTTTAACTAACGCAAAGAATCAAGTAAATCCCCTAAACCCCACCCTATTCAACACCTCTAATAGGTGAGTAGACTTTCTCGGTCATACAATTGTAGTAATTTAAAATGATTATATATCAACTATATATATAATATATTATATATATATTCATTAATATATATATATATATATATATTATTATATATATATATTATATATAGAGAGAGAGAGAGAGAGGAGGAGAGAGAGAGAGAAAGAAAAAATTTTTAAAATAGTTTTTTCAATTAATCGTATGTCAATCTGGCAAAATTTGCTCTAATCGTCATCGTCATCAGCAAAAATTTTATAATCGTCCCATCACTAGTTGAAACGTCTTCACTTGTTTTGCCTTTGAAGGCCATGTTTTGAACCCATATCGAGGCAAATCCTTATTTCGGCAGTTGTTAACCCACTGTGAGTGGCTTAACAGCACAACCTTTCTAATAATGCAGATTAGTTGGAAGTTACACCTGTCCTTATGGATGAGTTATCACCTGTAACATAAGCCTTGATCTGTAGAGAGAGTCTTTGTCTACAGTGTCACTGCAATGGAAAAAAGGCTCTGGAAGTGATATTTCTGACAAATGAGGGATTGATTTCTAAAGTTCTGTTGGAGTAAAGCATGTTGCCATCTTACCGATGTTTTCTCCACTATGTTGTTAGCAAGTTTTCCATCCAATCATCATGATGATCAAATGCACAAAGGTAGCTCATTGTATGAAGGCAACAAACAACCGATAAGTTTCGATTCGCTCTTGCTTCTATATCCCAAATGCATTGACTCCTCCTTCCCAACCAGTTACATTCATTGGTTAACCGACACATAGAATGCAAACTTTTAATCAATGTTGTATTTTCCACTTTAAGACTCCACAGATGGTTCAGTACAAAAGTTAACAGCACAGCAGGTATTCCCCTTATCGTTAAGTCTCTTTCTGGATTATAGTAAATGGCAACACAGATAACTCACTTCCACCATAGCTTCACTGCCAACAGTGTAATAGCATCTTCTTTTTCACAATACTTGGAAACTGATTACTTGAGTTATCTGCTTGTGAGAGATCTTCTCGATGTCCATTCAAAGAAGATACATCAATTTTGTCCTATCGCGGCCATTGAAAGCATGAAATTCGTCATAAAGTGATTTCATGACTTTTTTCTTGTGCCCTTTTTACTTTATTGTGATCAACCACAAGTCTTCCCTCTCCTCAGTAATTAATCAGCTGCTTTGTAATGGCAAGCTGTAGCCACATAGACAGTCACCATAATTTCCTAATACTATTGCAAATGCGAACATTGCACCAATTGTAATGTATTATGCAGACCTTGTACTTGAGTAGAAAGGTACATCAAAAGTTCTATCACACGGAGATTTGCAAAGGATCTTCAGTTTTTCATCTGTAACATCAGTTGGGTCTTCATCTTCGTCGGAGAAAAGAACTTCATTTAGTTGTAATGTTAACTCTTCCTTACTTTTCTGCTTATATTCAGAGAAATCTTCTTAATTCATCTTCTTGTCTCTTCTGCTTTTTAATTTGTCTTCTGTGCTCTCAGGTAGATCTGGTAATCCAATTTGATGCTGTCCTTCTCTCTTACCTTCTCTCTTTGCTTATTAATAAACACTAGTTCTTTGACAGGGATCCTTCATATCTCTTCAGAACAAGAGCAGGGGATGCTGCACTTCTACATGTTTTACACAGCCAGCACTACCCTTGACATGGCCCTCAAAAATTCTGAACATAATGATTAACCTACCTCACACTTGCAAGTGCACGAGCAATGTCAATAGTAGATTTGTCTAACGTTGCATACACATGAAAGCCTTCATCAATTCCAGTTTTCCTCTGCCAAGTGAATATGTTTTTGGCTTTTCCCAGTTTTCTTCTATCTTCTCCAGGACTGTAACTCTCAAATTTAAAATTGGCACCACAAAACAACTGATTGCTATCTCCCATTTTTCAAGCACTTTTGGATAAATATCTTTGGCACAGATGGTGGGCTGCTAGGTAATTTCTTCTGACATTCTCTCCGCTCTGGGCTCTTAGCAGATGCCTCATATCTTAGAACATCAAATAAGAGTTGGGAGTTTCAGAAGGCAGGAAATTCCTCGACCACCGTTCCAATGAAGTTATTTCATGTGAGTGGAAGTTGCCAGTCTTGTCTTGTCTTTTTCAGATTTTCCAAATGAAAGAAACTATTCGTTCCTGGAAAAAGAAAAACAAAAAAATGTCGCTATTTGTAATGATATTAAACAAAAATTGAATATATTCAATCTTAACCAAAAGAGTATTGCCTAGTTTTAAAAACATTTGTGAGTGGCATTAAATTTTTTTTTGTACAGATGTTGTTTATAATATAAGCATATTCTTAACCTAGAGCAGAAATGTACAGACAGAAAATAAGAGATATTAGTAAGGCCTTCTTATAAAGAGTTTGCTGCGAATTTTACTTGAAATGGTGAAAATATCACGAATTTGAAGTAGCTATTTACCAATCAACTATATGTTAATTGCCAAGTTCTTGGTACTTAATGATTGTGAATCACTAGACCAAGACAACTTTTTTGACCCCTTCATTTTCTGAAAAGGGAGTACTCTCACAGACAAAATTTCCACTGAATAAGCCCAATCCATATCAGCCGATTTCACATCAGTGTCTGTTGCCAGAGCGGTTACTGATAAGGAATAGATTTTCCATTTCTGTGAATCTTTTTTTTTTGGTCTATAAACGTGAGAAAGCACTCTCTCAGGATTATAATGAGCTATATTTTTATATGCACTCTAGAAGTGGTTCACCTCGGAGATGCCATTCTCATGTGGGGTTATCAGCATAGCTTAAGTGAATTAACTTATTAGTACTCTATGCTCTATCTTGCTGTATATATTAACTCATCTTGCAAAGTATTCTCAAGTCCCTCACCCAGAAAGTAAGAGTATCCGGCCATATTAACCAATACTGATACCCAAAAAAATGGCTGATACTGATACTATCGGTACATCCCTAATAATAATAATACATAAAATAAGAATAACAATGGTGCCCGATTCACCCCATCATCAATTTTTATGGCAAGGTGAATTCGGGCAAGTTTAGGCCTAGTGGATTATTACGTCACTAGTCTGTTTTGTGAACAAAAATTTACTTTGCCAGTATTTAAAATAATTGTTACTCGATAGTATCACTGAAAAAAATAATTAAAATCCATTCACAATTTTTCATTTTATAACAAAGTTAAAAAAAAAAACATTTTTATTATATTTTATTATATTATTTTAAAAATAATAAGAAACTCTCGAATTAAAGACAATCTTATTGAGACTCACCAGCGATCTATCGATATGAACCAATAATATTTAGATGTTTATTTTAAATCTTTATTTCGAGTTAGAACAGATTACTACCCTCTGAAATACAGGCCGCGACCCATGTCACCCTGCCTGAAGCCTATATTAAATAATAATATATATATATTATATTATATATATATATATATATATATATGATTCACATAGGTGAGCAAATTCCTGCTATATCTCTTACATATATTTATTTGCAGATAATTGATAATTTTTCATTTTTTAATATTAATTTTTTATTTTTTAATATCCAAATTTTTCAATTTTTAGTTGCCAAATAATACTAAAAATTAAAATTCAAATATATAATTGGTGGCATATAACTTTATTATTCATCTGATTGCAAGATACACATTTTTTCATTTATATAAATTTTTCGTATACCAAATGATTTTGCCATTGCTAACGGCTCAACTTGGCTATTTCACTCAAATATTTTTTTTTTTTTTACATTCCGCTGCTATTTTGAGTTAAAACAAAAAATCTGCCTGGCATTTTTACAGTTTCCCTATGTTTTTCATTTATATACGCTGTGATTGGGCATTCCAGACAAAATCACCCCCCAAAAAAATGAAAAAGTTTGCCTCTATGACTCAGATTTAATTGAAATTTGGTATATAGAATTAGAAGCCCCCTAAAAATAGGGATCCCCAAAACTTCTCCCCACCCCCAAATACCTGTGGACATTTATTTTGATAATTTTTTTGTCTAAATTTTAAAGTTTATTTTTTATTGGTATTTTTATGGGAAAAATGAAAGTGGATATAAAACTGTATCAATTTATAAAAATTTATTCAGTTACAAACTTCAATTTTTCCTTAATTTAGTTAATTAAAAAAAATGTTTTTCAAACTTGACAAAATTTATTTTAAAAATAATGGTTTTCAAACTACCGTATATAGGTACATAAGTGTTACATTTTGCAAATTTAGTCTAATTCTAATTGTATACAGCCTAATCCTTTTTCATACATTATATATTGATACATTAATGTAATATATATATAAACATCAAAATTGTATGAGCTGCTTGATGTTCATAAAGAAAGCAAATATTCTTTTTCCCTGAACTTGTACTGAATTCTAGAGGTACCATAATTTAAACTAAAAGTGCTTAAAATATTTATTACCAGTATTATTAGGTATTCTATTATTATTACCAGTACTGTATTATTTATTATTCTATTAGGTACCGTAGGTATTATTACTGTACATACAGTACTGTACCATATACAAATTGTTTTTTTTATTATTCTATTATTATTATTACCTACCTATCTAGTATTACTATTATTTTTATTACTGAAAAAAAATTTCATATTTCTATAAAAAACGATTGTCCAAGAAGGATAATATATTATATATATATATATATTATATATAAGTATATAATATATATAAATAATATAGATACTATATAACTATATATATATAAACTATAGGAAGAATATATATATATATATATATATATATATATATATATTATAATATTAATATATAAATATATATAATATATATTTATATATATAGATATATAATATATAATTATAATATGATATAATATAATATTATTATATTAAGTAGAAGAAGTAGTAAGCTGATGCATAGTCGAAAAAGAAAGCCCAGCCTTACTGGCCCCTTCATACCCTTAAGTGAAGAACTCGCACAGTCAGAAAAATCCATCCTAGGGCTTCAGGAGACCATGACTTACCCTCACTATGGCATTTCTCTCTCTCTCCTCCCCCCTTTCTCCTCTTCTCTCTTCTCTCTCTCTCTCTCCGTCTTCCTCTCTCCTCTCTCCTCTCTCTCTCTCTCTCCTCTTACCTCTCTCCTCTTCTCTCTCCTCTCCTCTTCCTCTCTTCTCTCTCTTCTCTCTCGGTCTCTGTCTCTCTCCTTCTCTCTCTCTCTCTCTCTCTCTCTCTCTCTCTCTCTCCCTCTCCTCTCTCTCTCCTTCTCTTCTCTCTCTCTCTCTCTCTCTCTCTCTCTCTCTCTCTTCTCTCTCTTCTCTTCTTATTCTTCTCTCTCTCTCTCTCTCCTCGCTCTCCTCTCTCTCTCTCTCTCTCTTCTTCTCTCTCTTCTCTCTCTCCTCTCACTCTCCTCTCTCCTCTCTCTCCCTTCTCTTCTCTCTCCTCTCCTTCTCCATCTCTCTGCTCTCTATCTCTTCTCTCTCTCCTCTCTCTTCTCTCCTCCCCTTCTCTCTCTCCTCTCTCTCTCTCTCTCCTCTCTCTCTCTCCTATCTCTCTCTCTCTCTCTCTCTCATTATATAATATAATTATATATATATATATATTATATATAATATTATATATTATATTATATAATATATTTAATAATATAATAAATACTATATAATAAATGGTAATATCTATATATATATATATATATATATATAGTATATATATATATATATATATATTATATATATATATATAATATATATATATATTAAATATATATATATATATATATATATATAACCGTATATTTACTTGACACCTGCTCCCCCCCTGTCTGGGTGGGATATCTTTGACAGTAGTGGGAGGGTACTTTATGAAATTTAAATTTATATTCCTAAAGGAAGGGATGGTGCCTAGAATGGAGACTGGGTAGCATTACTCTGGGTTGATGGTCCATAGTTTGCTGTTTAGGGGATATTTTTGGTGGGATGTGTTTGGAGTATGGCGTTATCTGGGAATGCGGAAATCACTCTTTGGATTAAGTATACATGAATGTGTGTAATAATTGGAGTATGTGGGGCCCAGGGTGGGAAGAATGTTGTATATGTTAGAGTATAATGCTGGTGTGATTTTTTTCCTTCAATAATTAGGGGGAGGGGGGGGGTGTTAATGTTTGATGTAGTGGTTGATCTACTTAAAGTAGGTGGTAATTAAATGTTTGATGTACTGGTTGATCTACTTAAAGTAGGTGGTAATTAAGTGTGGATCGAAAGCAGCCTGTTAATATCCTGAGAGCTTTATTTTCTACGGTTTCTTGTCTTTGAATATTGGATTGTGATATTATTATTAGTATTATCATTATGATATATTATATTGTTTGTTTTTATGACACTATAATGTAAGCAAGTTATTTAGCTTGCATCTACTCCATCTAGTGCAGTAAAAAATATGGTAATGATTTATTTCAAAAGGAATGAAACAATATAAGGGACAGATCTGCAGTTTGCTGCAAAAAATTTAATCTAATGTGTATTCAATTGAATTGAACTTAGTTATTCCTACTATATATATATATATATATATTATATATTATATATATATAATATATAATTTCTATATATATATATATAATATATATATATATTATATATATATAATATATATATATATATATTACCACACTTACTTTCAAAAATTGACTTGACTTTTATTGAGGATTTTTTATATTTTGTTACAAATTGTTTCCTTCGCCAAACTTACATTCATTTTTAAACCTTTCTACCTTAAAAGGCACCAACAAAGTTAACAATTTAGCCTCGAAGTAACCTGTTGATAATGATTGTAGAATCGATCAATTTTATATACTTACTACCATATAAGCAAAAAGGTTCCTTTCCCCTCTGAAATAATGAGTCTTGGCTCGTTGGCTTTTGGAATTTAGCAACCGCTATCTTAAACTTAATTTTCACGCAATTATTTCTTACTTTGAAACATTACTACTGACATCTATTAACAACAATAACTCTCCCAGATCAAACAATAGTTTCAATAATGTCTCGATTGCGGTCCGCTTCTGGCTAAAAGAAGGGTTCTATGGCTGTCACTAGTAGACAATTTTCTCTCCGATTTTTTCACCCCGAGATATCAAGATCCTATTAAATTTAAAGTCTGATACTCCATTGTCATTGCAAACTCCGATAGAAGGCCGTGGTATCGTATTTTACACATAGAAACGCTTAACTTCTGATTTTAATAAAATGCTATTATTCCTCTAAACCATCTCTAAACTTCGCGCCAAATCATACACCAATCGGATCCTTTAAACACATATCTAAAAATATGAAGGACAATACTCCAACACAATGCCCCTCGTCCTTAAAAACATGGCCTCTATCAAAGTTCCCGACAATCTCTTTCCATGCTCAGGTTCTGCACGTCTCCGGCCATTTTGTAGGCCTCTCCTAAAACCACCAACAACTATGTTCCACTTCGACCTATTCTCTCAGCCATTAACACCCCCTCCTTCATGGCTAAACTTATTCTCCCTTACATAGAAACTATCACCTCTAACCAATACATCCATCTAAACATTTTTATTTTTTTAATGTTATTCCATCTTTGAAACTTTTTCCCGTACTGCCACGATGACCCAGCTTTCGGCCGCTATCAATCTCTTTCACCAACACTCAGTCATTGAACTATAAATTTCCATAAAACCAGGTGAGTAAGTCAAAAAAAGTTTAAAAATACAAGGAAATTATCCAGACTTGATATTTATGCATGAAGGAATAACTCATAAAGATCAAGTCTGAATCCGAAGTGTTGGACAAAGAATTTATACTCTAGGGTTCGCTCAAAGAAGTAAAAAAAGGATGCGACGTCAAAACTTAGAAATTGATGGGTTGTGGGATTGAGATGATGGTTTTTTTGTATAAAAGAGCGGTATTTTTGATGGAGATGGGGAATCAGACCTATAAGGGTGCTGGGGGTTTTTTGATTATAACCAAGCCATGCCAAAATATATTAATGGAATTAATCGAACACTTTATCACTTTCTACCTAACCCCCATTTACAAAATTGACCACTGGCTCGCCTAACGTAGATGATATTTTCAATAGCCATCCCCCAACAAAGAAGATTTCAAATAATATATTAAACCTCTTAATAAATAACATTCATTCCCTCCATAGAAATTCACACATGAAGACTCCCTAAACTCAACAATTCTTACCCATTCTACAGAGACACATTTTAACCTCGGAAATAATTCTGCAAAAATTACTTATGCTGTTTCTAGAAAACCTTCTCCCAACCCTGCATATATTCAACTGGTATTCTTCGCCATTAACAATATTATAAAAAAAGCTATTCTCATACATTCCCTTACCCTTAGAGCTTTGAGAATGTGCTGCTCCCTAACGCATTTACACAACACAAGAAACAAAATACTCCTCTCCCAACCGTTCACACAGTTAAAAATATCCTCCCATTTATTGATTCTCATTCCAAACAGCAATAACTGATAATTTTCAAATTTCTCGACAACCAAAAAAAAACAGCGAATTCTCCTTTCCTTCCCCTTTCCTTTCCACTTAGACCCGTAAACATTCAAAACCACCATTTACCATCAAATCCATGCTCCTTTACATCCCCAAATCCCTTTTTCCCTAAAAGCATACCCTCAACCTCGCGTTTCAAAGAAAAAAATACCCCAAAAATGCCCATCTGTGTCTATAAAGTACCCCTGCCATAATATTGCCCCACTGGTTAGCATAGGGCAGACGCAATGATATCACCAGAAGACGATCAACATAATTATGAATCTTACCTAACACTGACGGAGACCAACTCCTGCCCTTTACAAATCATCTGTACTAACCACAGTAACCATAGATATAATACCCAAAATATATCAGTATAAAAAATATACAAACATGACAAAAAAGGAAAATTAAATAATAGAATCCATCTACATCCATAATAAGCCTATTTTCAACAGAACTGCAGGAGATTTTAGGCTTGACCAAATCCAAAATTCCATTATACTTTCGTCAAAATACTTTAAACAACAGTTAAAAAATAAACAAATAACCAACCAATAGCCACTTCACTTGTTGCCTATTCTTTGGAGTGATGGCTATTTTAACATTTGTTTCCCGAAGAGGCTTGACGCGAATCGCAAGGCGGAAAGCTCGAATAGTATTACTATTTTTTAAGTGTAAAACATTCTTTCCCCTCCCCCCCCTTTTATGTATGTTGAGAAGTGTTCGTGCGTTCTGTACCACAGTTTATTTAATAGTGTTTTATTTAAAATCAAAGATTACAGTCTAACCTTCCCGCCCTCAACATCCCGCAAGATGCAATTCTAAAAATTGTTATTAATTGCAATAACGAAAAGTTGGAAAATTGGCCAGTCATCGGCAATAGTATAAATCAATATAAAAAAAACCCTGAAAGTTAAAAAAAAAAATTACTAAATAAATCATTCCCCTATTTGTGAAATTAGTTTAACTAATTTATTTTTAATATATATATATATATATTCAATAATTATATAAATAATTATATATATATATATATATATATATATATTATATATATATATTATAATTATAATAATATAATATTTTTTCTTACTAATTTATTCTTTTTTTTTTTATTTCAGGATTGATATTAAATTGATATAACCCCCAAAAATTGAATTATTTTTTTTATTTACGATTTATTCGCCCTATAGAATCTTATTTCAGTTATCTTGTCATGAAAATATTTGATTAAAATACTTTTCTCTCAACTTGCTATCAAATATTTTTCAGATTATTTACTAACGTTTAATTTATATGTATATAAATTTATGTAAATATATTTAAAAAAAACGAAAAATTTTATTTAGAAATATGGATATTTATCTGCATTGCTCATGACAAAAGTAGACAGGTTTTATATATTAATTGCAAAACAGAATGGTATGTAAAAATGAACAAAAGTACAATTTTTTGTTGAAGATGTACAGAATATTAGAGATTAATTAATTATTTTATTAGAGATTAATTAATTATTTCAATGGAATCTTCTTGATTTAACTAATATTACGAGGAATATCTTCAATGGAGTCTTTGAATAGTCAACAAACATTGGCAGATGAAATTAAGGAAAAAAATGATGGCTCCCGTAAGTTAGAAACTCTCTATACAGATCCTTCTGTTAGTTGTAGTAGTTTAAAAAATGTCTCCGACTCTCAAGATGTTCTCTTAGTAGATCAAAGAAATGGTAATTTGGATGCACACAACATTATACAAAGTGAAGAAGTAAAAACTTTAGAGAATTCAGAAAATTTGTATGATGCTGAAAATTTACATACAGACTGTGATAGTAGAAATTTATATCAAGAGATAAATTGTGAAGATGTAAATAGATTTAATTCAAATTCAGAGCTTGAAACTGATTGTAAGGTTTCTGTTACTGATGATCCGTTGTATTTGGGACAGGAGAGTAAAGCGGAAGATAGAGTGGAGGATATAGTCAAAGATGAAGTTCATGTTTTAAATGGAAAAATGGAAAGTGATGAAAAATCTTCTAGTACTTTAAGCGTAGGTGATAAGGACTATGTGTATTACTGACTTCAAAAATAGGAGTAATAACAATAATAAAAATAGTGTAAATAAATATAATGTGCTTAACACTTTAAAATGGGATTCTAAATAAATCAGCAGTGAATCTGACACTGAAAGCAATGAGACTAGTTCACAAGATCCCCTTTTAATCAGTGATGGTAGTCACAGTGATGATGCTAATAATGCAAATAAAGATAATGAACCTGTAATAAGTAATAATGCTGATCCACCAAGCCTCAATAAACCTGTAATAAGTAATAATGCTGGTCCACCAAACCTTGATGAACCTGTAATAACTAATAATGCTGATCCACTAAATGAACCTGTAATAAAAAATAATGCTGATCCACCAAATGAACTTATTATAAATAATAATGCTGATCCACCAAATCTCAATGAACCTGTAGTAAGTAATAATGCTGATCCACCAAACCTCAATGAACCTGTAATAAGTAAAAACGCTGATCCAACAAATTTTGAAGGTGGATTAGAGCCCAAAGAAAGATCACAGGATGAAAATGCTCAAGAAAATCAGGATAATGAGTTGGCAATAACTGAGGCATTACTTAACGAGTCGCAAGTTGATTTTATAGAGCATGATACTCAAAAAGAACTGGAAGCCTTGTTAGCCCCTCAGTCAAATAACATAGTAGAAGGTTTTGGTGAAGATAGCATTTTAATTGCAAATTTGAGTGTTCCTCCACCAATACAGTTAGTAAGAGAAGTAGAAGAGGTAGCTCCAATTGAAGAAACATCTGTATTATCCTCAAAAGACATAGACCATATTGCGAAGAAACCAAGATTAGATGGAGAGTTTGAAGATTATTCCCAACCCTCGGAAGGAAATGAAGGTAAACCTTCACTAATAAAAATTTTACCCATCAAAAATGGCCATGGCTTATGGAGCTTACAAGAATTGAAAATAATTTTGGAAGAACGTGGAAGTGTTCTACTTAGGCTTTGCGGTGCTCCTGAGGCTGGAAATGAAGATATCATTGATGGACCGAAAGCTGATTTCACAGCTCTCCTACTTGATGATGCTGTACCCATTCCGGATATGAATGGCATTATAGAACCAGAAGATGAGTTCTCCTTAAACCAGCAAGTAAGTTTTTCCATTATAATTTATTTTTTTATTTTATATATATATATATATATATATATATATATATATATATATATATATATATATATATATTATATATATATATTAAAAAATTAATAAAATAAATCACATATAAATTTATTTCTTTTTACTGATATGTTTATTCTTTTTTGATGATATACATTTAAAGTTTACAGTTAGAAACCTCTGATGATGGGATTTGTGCCGCCAAGGAACTAACAGTAAGACTGCCTAATGTACAGTCTTCTTTTTTTTCATTATTATCTCCCTTTGCAGCCTTTTTACTAATTTCCAATATTTTCAACAGATCAGGGCATTCATCTAAATCTCCCAACTCGTTCTGAAATAACACATTTGTACAATAATAATGATGGGAAATGGATTTAGGTTCATATAAATAAAATTAATTACAAATAAACAAAAGATAAAATAAAAAAAATAAATTTAACTACATATATATATAAATATCAGTAAGGGTCCGTCACAGTCCCTTGAAGCTCTAGGGTAGATTTTCTGATTACGATGAGTTCTCACTAATAGGTATAGAGGGGGCGGTAAGGCTGGGCTTTCTTTTCGACTTGCCATATTCTTCTACTACTTCTCTTTTCTGATGCATGTCATGCACCTTACCCCCAGTCTTGGGGGGAAAAAAAGGATGATGATGATGATATAAATATCAGTACTGTATATATATATATATAAATATATAAATATAAATATAAAAATGAATTATAAAAAAAGTCATAAATGAAAGATAAATAAATAAATTGATAAACGATAGGAATAATAATAAAAAGGATGACAAACAAAAATAATAAACAATAAATAAAAAATGGTAGCAGGGTACTCATGACAAAGGCTAAGTTAAGGTTACAGTTCTAAACTAGATTCAAATAGCAATAATAATAGATGTAAGGGCAAATCAACAAAGGTACTATAGGAACACCTGATTAAATAATAATAATAATAAACAGATGTAAGGGCAATTCACTAAAGCACTGTAGGAAAACACACCTGATAAAATGGTAGCACAGTTATAGTCTACAAAGGATAATTATTAGATAAGAGGAAAGAGACCAATAAAATTTAGTTGGTTAGATTATATAGAAGCAGAGCATAGTTATACAGGAAGTGGACGATTAAGCAATTAATAATGAAGTCGAACATTGGGAGGAGTCCAGTGAGGGGTTTAATGTAGAGGGACTCCAGAATTTTGCGACCTATGTCCGAAGAGACTGAGCAAAATATAGTAAAATCGGAAATGCGAAGAGGATGGCCTAAGATGGAGGTGTGGGAGCAGATGGAGTGTTCAGGAGAGCTGGAAGGGACGTTAGTACGAAAAGATGTGCCCAGGTGTTTGTGAACTCAGAGTTGTAATTGAAAGCCTGTTTGGCCAACATAGCAGGCCTTGCAGTCTGCGCATGTAAAGTTCAACCAAGATTTCTTTAACGTGGGTAGTTTTTTCTTTAAGACAAAAAAATGAACCTATGGATAAGGGGATGGTGGAAGAAAGTCGTAAGGAGTTCATGTAGGTCAAAAATTAAGGAAGGGTGGGAGGAGCCAACAGAAGGGGTGTTTAAATGGGCTGGGAGTTTAGGTACTGTAGGGATGGGGGTTTTAGGTCTAAAGATATTCAAAAGAAAGTTATGTATAGAGGAATTTATGAGAGACTGTGGGAAATAGTTGAAGGTGAAAAAAGGATTTAAGGTTGACTATTTTGAGGTGGAAGTAGTGCCAAGCTGAGCAGATCTGGTATGCTTGGTGGAGATAAATAGTGATTGAGTTAGACAAGAATTTAAAGGGAGAAGAACTAAGGAAATTCATACCAAGGCGGGAGGTAGGTAAGTTTACGATAGACGGAAGTGGTGAAGCCACTGGAGTTATGGTGGACTAGGACATCAAGGAAGGGGAGGGCATTATCTTGTTCATCCTGTCTGGTGAATTGGATGTTAGGGTTTCTAGAGTTCAAATAAGTTAAAAAAAAAAAAAAAAAAAAAAAAAAAAAGAGATTAGTTTGCAGATTTTTATGAAAGATTAAAAAAGCAGTTGTCATATATCTTTTATAGACAAGGGGCTTAAATTTTATTGGTCTCTTTCCTCTTATCTAACAAAATTTTCCTTTGTAGTCTATAATTGGGCTACCATTCTATCAGGTGTGTTTTCCTATAGTACTTTAGTGAAATTGCCCTTACATCTGTTGTTATTCATTTATTTATTAATTAATTATTATTATTATTATTATTATTATTATTATTATTATTATTATTATTCTTATATTATTTATTATTATTATTATTATTATTATTATTATTATTATTTAATCAGGTTTTCCTATAGTACTTTTGTTGATTTGCCCTTACATCTATTATTATTATTATTGCTGTTTGAATCTACTTTATAACTGTAATCTTAACTTTAACCTTTGCCATGAGTACCCTGTTACCATTTTTTATTTATTGTTTATTATTTTTGTTTGTCATCCTTTTTATTAATATTCCTATCGTTTATTAATTTATTTATCTTTCATTTATGACTTTTATTTTATCGTTCATTTTTATTTCACATTTTTATATTTTTTTTTTATTTTTTTATCCTAATTATTACTCTTTGATTATTTTTGTTTTGGTCATGTTTATTTTATTTTATGATTTTCACCCTCCCTCATTTTATTTTTATTCTTATTTTTATTTTTAGTTATATTTATGGGTAAATTTATTTTTGTATTTATTTAGTTTTTATTTATATGAACCTAAAAAAATTTCCCATCATCATTATTGCGCATATGTGTTATTTCGGTATCTTGAAGATGAGTCTTGGTAGGCTCGAAATGTCGATGTTAAATATTTGAATTAATAAATCTCTGACTTTGGTTCCTTCTCTGGTCATCCTGTTCATAATTAAATTATGGTTTCCCAGGAACAGACCTATATCATTTAATATATATATATATATATATATATATAATATATGTTTCTATAGATATATTATATTAATATTATTATATTAATATAATAAATATATATATATATATATATATTTATAATATTATATATTATATATATATATAATTATATATAATATATATATTCGGCTCTGACGGTTCTGTTGCTAACTCGTCCTTCTGAAAAGGCCAATCTCTTTGGCCTCGGCCTTTTTTTCATCTAATTCTACCCTGGATGATTCTGACATTCTTCCTCCTACTCCTCTCTGGTTTCCCATGTCCTTACCTGTGATCACACATGATCGTGTGCATGAGATCCTGAGATCTATGAACGCCAGGAAGGCTAGTGCCCGGATGGCATTCCTCCCCGTGTTTTGAGGGAGTGTGCTTCTGAGCTGGCGCCTGTCCTCGTTCAACTCTACTCTCTATGGTTTAATAGTAACACTTTTCTTCAATGGCTTGGAGCGCGCACAATGTCCAACCGATTCCCGAAAAAAGGTAGCCGCTCTGATCCTTCTAACCTTTACTGCCCTATAGCTCTCACTTGTAATTCTAATCTAAAATCTTTGAAAAACTCCTCACCTCAACGCTCATTTCCTGGAGATCATCTGGAGTCCTCATTCCCTTCTTTCAGATCCTCAGTATGGCTTTCGGCGGGTATCGAGGGGTCAACTGGTGACATACCTTTCTACTAACTGATTTATGGTCTTCTGCCCCTTAGGCGACTAAATGGGGGAGTCTGTGCGCTGGTGGCGGCTTGAACAATCCAAAAGCTTTTTGGCCGCGGGGTGATGGCATGCGTCCGCTGCTCTCGAAAGCTCCCTTCCTTTGGGGGTTTCGTCCTTCCTCTTGCTTACACTCATGTCTAGTTTTCTCTCTCCGATCGCTCCATATCAACACTCGTTGATGGGGCGTCCTCTTCCTCCTTTCCTGTTAATTGTGGTCTTCCTCAAGGTTCTGTTTTATCTCCCACTTTATTCCTTCTTTTCATCAACAATCTCCTACAGCTGTACTTCTTAACTCTGTTTAACCTTCTTATGCCGATGACACGACCCTCTATTCATTAACTCATTTCAAATCAGCTCCTCTTTAACATCTAGAGTTGCCTCTCTCGTGTTCCAGCTTCCCGATCTCTATTCTTGCCGATCTGGATGGGATTTCCCGGTGGGGTTACTGCAACCTTGTAAAATTCAACTCTTTAAAAACTCAACTTCTACGTCTCACCTGTGGATAACATAAACATTCTTGGTCTCAACATAAACAACAAATTGTCTTGGAAACCTCATATAACAGTGGTTGCTAAGGTGGCCTCAAAAGAAGCTGGGAGTCCTGTTTTCAGGTTGCAAGGAATTTTTTTCCTATGAACAGCTACTCTCCAGTATATAAGGGCCTTATTCGCCCTTGTTGGAGTACTGTTCTCTACATCTGGGGGGGGGCTCCGGCTCCTCCCTTCTATTGTATAGGGTTGAGTCTAAAGCTAAGAGACTAATAAACTGTCCCCTTCTTTCAAACTCCCTTGACCCTCTGTCTTTGCGACATGACGTGGCGCACTATCTCTTTTCTATTGGTACTACAGTGGCAAATGCTCGGGGGAGTTGTCCTCTCGCATTCCACCACCCTTGCGTCGCCCATCAGTATCAAAGGGTGCCTGATCTACGCACTGAAATAGATTGATATTGCGTATATTGAAAAACCCCAGACTGTTCGCTGATGGTGCCTCTTTTCTTTTCCAAGCTACTTCTGTTTCTGTGGAACTCCTTGCCTCGTTTTCTGAACTGGCATTTATATATTCCCCTCTTTAAAGCCCACGTCTGCTCTCACTTGAGAGATTTGCGTTAAGGAACAGTAATAGTACCCTTATATAAGGGTAAGGGAGATAAGGGGAACTGTAGAAATTATGGGAATTAGGTAAGTTTAATTTTAAGGTAATTGTGTATGGGAAAATATGTGCGCTGGTGTTTGGTTGATAGAGTGCGTTCGAGTGACCTGAAAGGACTGATTTGGGTACAAGAAACAAGGTGTGTTTCAGGAGTGGTAGATGAATGTGTGGATCAAATTCTTTTTACATTGAAAAACATGATTGAGAAAATGAGGGAGAGGAGAGAATAAATTGTATCTAGGTTTTATGGATTTGCAATCGGCGTATGATAGGGTTAAAATAGGGGAAGCTCTAATGGCAGGTGTTAGTGATATATGGTGTTGGTGGTAGGCTCTGAAATGAATCAAAATATGTATGACGATAGTGAGGCGTGTGTAGAATAAATGTGTCAAACAGTGATATGGTTAGTATTAATATCGGAAGTGAGGCAAGGGTTGTGTTATATCTCCTTTGGTTATTCAATTTGTATAGGATGGGGTTATGAAAGAATTAGAGGTGGGGGTGGCAGGAAAATGGTTGTTAGAATGAATGGAGAATGGAATGAGTGGAGGGTGCCCTATACCTATTATATGTGGACTGTGATTTTGGTTTTGTGTGGCGAATCTGAAGAGAAGTTTGAGAGGATTGGTAGAGCGATTTGCAGGGTGTGTAAAAGGAGGGGTTTGAAAGAAGTTAACGTGTAGATCAAGAGAGGTTTATGGTTGTGAGTGGGACAGTCCTCAGTGGTGAAGATTTAGAATGGGTGAGCAGCTGGAAAAAGTGTCTAGTTTAAATATTTATGGGTATGTGGTTTGATGAGAAGGGAACAGATGATGCATGAGTGTAGTAGGAAAGTTGGTGAATGGCTGGAAGGTGGCCTTTTGCAATTAATCGTTGGTTGAATGTGAAGGGACTAAGTCCTTGAGTGCGCTAAGGTCTTACATGAGGGGTATGTTGTTACCCTGTGTTATTGTTGATAGTAGTGAGACTTGGTCTGGAATAAAGAAGTATAGATTTTAAAGTTCAATGTGTCAGATGGACAACAATATAAACATGCTAGGTGTGAGAAGAATTTGAATAAAAAAAATGAGGAAATGAACGTATTAGAGAGTTTGTTGATGTGAAGAAAGGGGTAAATTGAGAGATAAAATAATAAAGTTTTCCTTGAGTGGTTTGGGTCATGTGGAAAAGGATGAAATGAATAGTCCGGTTGGTTAAGCAGGGATGTATGGTGGCAGATGTGTTGGAACGACCGGCTGGGAGACCAAAGAAAAAGTAGATTGAGTCGGTGAACGAATGTCTGAAGGAAATAAATGTGAGTTTGGTAGATGCGAGAATAAAGGTGGCATAATAGGCAGTGAAAATGGCGGGGTTTTTGTATGGGGGCATGGTGTTGGCCCACCTGGGCCAGGGATGAACCTTACATTGACGATTACCATAGTGAGGTGAGGGGTCGTCTGCGTTCCCGTGAGCTCTAGGGGTGGAGTTTTCTGTCTGGACGAGTTCTTCACTAATTATGGTACAAAGAGGGGGCGGTAATAGGCTGGCTTTTTCTTTCGACTTTTGTCATATTTCTCTCAGCTGCTTTTCTTTTCCGATGCATGACACGCACCTTACCCCCAGTCTTGGGGAAAAGAGGTAGATAAAGAAAGAAAGAAGATTATTATTATTTATTATTTATTATTATTATTATTATTTCAGTCTATTATGGATGGTCTTAATGACACTTACCTTAACGAGGAATACAATCCACCATTTTGGAAACACAGAAGTAAGTTTTAGAATAAGTTTTTTCTTTCTTTTATCTCATTTGTAAATTATTTCTTTCTCTTTCATTATTCTTTGTATTTCAACCACGTTTATCACTTTTACTTTTCAAGAATTTTATCATGAGGGGTTTCCAAGTACATGCCACAAGCGGGGTTGGCAAAAACCAAATGTTACTTTTAACTGGTTTGGGTATTTTAACGAAAATTTACATGGACAAACTTAGGGTCTGTATAAGTAGACTTTTTGATCTTCGTTTTTATCCCTCATAGAAAATGTTAAAATAACTTAAAAGTCTTCCACTTTTAATTTTTCCTTATTCTATTTAATTATTATCATAAATATTATTATTATTATTATTATTATTATTATTATTATTATTATTATTATTATTATTATTATTATTATTATTATTATTTTAATATGTGAATGTAGATGATATAGTGAGGTAATTTTTCTTTAATATAATTTTTCCGTCAAGTAAAAATAAAAGATTATTTCATTTTAAAATATATGGATATTTGTTTCAAAATATTTTTTACAGGCATTGTTTTATTTTTCAGTCCCAGATTCAAGATTACCATGTGTTCCAAAAAAGAAACGCATGCCCCCAGGTACACGTTCCTTCAATCCAAAAGCTCATTCAACTCCTGGGCAGTACAGAGGACGTAAGCGAGGAAGACCGCCCCTCCACAATCGAGCTTGGATTCCCAAAATGAAATTTTCACCCCCTAAATTTATTAATGAACCTATAAAGTTTCGACCACCAACTCCTCCCCCTGCATTAGTCAGTGATGGTTCAAGACTATCTGGAGGACTTTTGGAGGCAGCTCTGACAAAAAATGCTCCATCAGCTATTGGCAAAAAAAATACAATTGAACCGTTCTTACAAAAGGAAAACCATGTGGCCACAAAACCTCATGAAAAAGATGAAAAAGAAAAGAAATCTCCAGCTGCTTTTGAAGAGGAGGATGAACACTTATCTGCTGATGCTTTCACTGATGATAATGATCATGCAGGAAAGGAAGTTGATGCTACTAGTTCTCAAAGCTTTAAGAAAAAGAAAGTAATGATTAGAATTCCTTGCCCACATTGTCCTCTAACGTTTAGGAAAAAGCTTGCCTTAACTGGACACATGAAACTTCGACATAAAACCCTGAAAAAGTGTCCCATATGTCATGAGAGCATTCGAATAAAAGGGAAGGGTACTATGCAGCTTCACATTTCTAAAGTTCATAAAAATGAAAAGAACTTTGAATGTGATGTATGTCATTTAAAATTCACGCTATTCCATCATCTCAAAAATCACAAAAGACTCATGCATGATGATGTGAATAACAGTGCAATTAATTCTGAAGATGATGATGATGATGATGAACCAGCAAGCCCAGAAGACATTGTAGATGATAATGAAGATCCTGAAAAAAATTATGTAAATGATGAGATGCTGGATGAAGTTGAGGTTGAAATTGTTAAGGAAAAAGTGGCAATAGTAAAGAGTACTCGTACTACTAGAAGTGGTGCAGTTTACGAAACTACAACCAGTTTGATTCGTGATGAAAAAGCTCCTAACAAGAAGTCACCAAATTCTATTAGTAAAGCGAGAAATGATAACCCCAACAAAGATACTAACCAAAGTAAATCTCATTCGGATAAATATGATGATTCAAATTCAACAACTCTTAAGTCGGAAGAGAGTATGCGCACTCTTCGCTCACGATCTGCATTAGCGGTATCACTAGCAAGCAAAAGTAATTCTAAAGAAAAGGAATCTCCTAAAGCAAATGAAGAAAAGAATAAGAAAGTAGTAAAAGTAAATGGCAATGATGATAAAAAGGCAAAGCATGATGATATTGCTGATTTTGATGATGATGCTGAGGAAGATAAATTTGCTAACAGTGAAAATGGTAATGAATCAGATGATGAAGAGGATTCTGAATCGGATTCGGAAGTTGAGGAGAAAAAGAAGTATTTTTGTGATAAATGTGAAATGGGTTTTAGCCATGTTTTTAAATTGAGACATCACAAAAAGAAAAAGCATTCTTCTGTGTGGTCAAATTCTGGCTGTGAAGATTTTGTGGCTAAAAATGAATCCTTGACATGCAAATTCTGTCGAAAGAAATGCAGGAGTGAGCACCAGTTAAATGAACATATTCAGCAGCATAAGTCCTCTGGTGAGAGAGGAAAAGTAACAGGGAATGATAATGGTCAGTCAGGCCCTTTGAGAAAACCAATTACTTTAACTCGTTATTCAACTGAAAGCTCGGATTCTCAGCTCAGAATAGATGAAAGTGAGCCAGAAGATTCATTAGCTGCAGAAGGAACATCAGGGAAAAGTGAAGAAATTCCAGCATACATTATTCGAAAAGGAAAACTTTATTTTTGTACCAAGTGTGACCTTAATTTTAAAAGAGAGAGGCAGATGACTTATCACCTGAAGAAGATTCATGAAGCTTTATATCCTTTTAGGAAGTGTCCCCACTGCCCTAGAGTCTTCCGTAGCTCAGGACCATTCACGAGGCACTTAAGGGAACACAGAGGTAAACGATGCCCGATTGACGGTTGCAAAGCCAAATATAAAGTACTCAGGATGATCAAAAAACACCAGAGACATTCACATCCTAAGTTTCCTCATCGGTGTACGCGATGTGTAGCTCTCTTTGCAAAGGAATCCGAATTAGAAAGTCACACAAAAAATGAACACAAAGATAGTAGTAGAAGGAGCAGTAGGGATGGTGAGGATGATGATGATGATGATGACGAAGAAGTAGAAGAAGAATGTGACGAAGATGAGGATGAGGAAGAAGAGGATGATGATGAGGAGGAGGAGGAAGAGGAGGAGGACGAGCATGAGAAAGAGGAAGAGAAAGTAGAAAAATCAAAAGTACAAACAAATAGAAATAGGCAAGAAAAGAGTAGTAACTCTTTAAAGAAAACTAGTAATGCGGGTAATAACACAAAAATAATCGAAGCGCTTCTGGAGGGAAATACCACTAGTGTCCGGCGAACCAGGTCTGCTAATATATCTTATAAGGAAGATGATGGGGATGAGGATTATGAGCTTGTAATCGACAAGACTATTTCCATCAGAACAAACCCCTTGCCAGTAGAGTCTCCCACAACTTCTGTTATAGAGCCATTGCCGAAGCAGGAAGATTCAAAGAAACCTTCATTTCCGTCACATCCTAATCCTCTTAAGAATCTTAGAGAAGCTATCATGATGCAAACTGCTTCAAAAGTTAAGCCACAACTAACTACAACAGCAGAGGCACTTCCACCTTCCATAAAACCCAAGAGGCCTTATGTCAGAAAGGCATACAATGGCTGACGGTTGCTGTAAAGGCACAGTAACCAGAGTCTTCTGTCTAACCAGCGATACTACAAAGCCACTGTTCCACCCATAAACGACTCCATAAAATAATCCATGGCTTCCAATGTTTCATCTCCAGGAATTGTCACGCAGTGTCGTGTAGCCGAGCTTCAAATACTAATAGCATCAGGAACAGCGAATGTTAGCAGCAGCAACAACAACAACAGCAACAACAACACAATAAGTATCACAATCTTCACACCAGTCGTCACCCCCCACAGAATCAACAAAATCCGGAAAAACCCATAAAACCGCAGAAAAGGCCTTACAGGCGACGCAAACCTTGTAACCCAGTAAACCCTTCATTCATCAGCTATAATGCCAAATCGCAGCTCCCCAGAATTACTTATTCGAGTCTTGCCGCTGCTTCATTGTAAAAACCATGAGAGTGTTGATGATACACACGCTGATCCCTTCTATATTATGGTACTTTTTCTGTCAGTCTCGGGTGTTTCTCTCTGAGGCATCACCAAACCAGGATACCTGACGATGAGGACAGTGGGCCACCGAAAGTGTTGCGTTTTGATTCTTTTTAGAATTTAATTTATGATATATAAAGAGAGATATATAGTATATATATATATATATATGTGTATATATATGAGGTATATAGGTAAAGATGCAGCATAGAGCATTACACCTAGATGTTAAACTTTATATTTATGTTAAAATATTTATAGCCATGTCTGTATATATATATTTGTTGTATATATATATATATATATAGTTATATATATATATATATATATATATATATGTAAAGATATATATATATATATATTATAAAATATATATATATATATAGATATAGAGCTGTATTATATATATAGTAAGATATATATATTATATATATAAGAGTTATTAGGTATATATATTATATATATGTTATATTATTATATTTTATTTATATATATATATATATATATATATATATATATATATATATATATATATATATATATATATATATATATATATATATATATATTTGTTGCATATATATATATATATATATATATACTTTGATCTCAAGTTTATATATTATTATTATTATTTTTATTATTATTATTATTACGAACGAGAAAACTGCTGATGCTTCCGAACTCAAAACGATTGATCCAATCAATCCTCACACAAACTACTGCCTACTGCAGCCGTTTCATGAGAGCTTTATTGATCAGTTCTGGGTCCTCTATGCTGTAGGGTTAGGTTTGGCTCCACCGCGCTCAAATATGACCAAAATATATTATTATTATTATAGTAATGTTGTTGCTTTAATAAGGAAGTGTAAACTAAATATTAGAGATGGGAAGTAATTGGAATTTGTTTTGAAGATAAGTTTGTGCAGAGTAACTAAGCGAATAATGTCAAAGATTTGTGCTTTGATTTGAGTAATTGAATTGGCTTGGTATTTTGGAGTGTTTGGGAAAAAAATAGTGTCATAAGGGAGGAGAGCGAATCAAAAGTTTAAGTGCCAAGAATATTTAAAACTAGAGATAATGTATGGTATTTGTTTGCGTGAATAAATGATAATTGTGGCACCCGAGTCTTCAGTTTGAAGGAGTAATTGTAACACTTGCATTCAAAGCGAAAGCACTGAAGCTTTGAATTTAAGTTGAAAATGTCGAAAATGTCGAAAAATTGATAGATAGCTTTGATAAGCAAAACCATTCTATTATTATTGTTGCTGTCACCCCAAACATATACGAAGTGTTATGAAAGAGTTTGAAAATTGTTGAAGCTGCTAGGGAGATTTTGAGATTGGAGACGATGACGATGATTCAGCAAATGAGAGATATATAGCCCAAACCTCGCCCTTAAAAGATTTACTCACAAACTAAAGGTAGAACAACGCCTGTATTGAGTCTAGTGAAATTAGATTGCAAATTTATATTAGGTATACCAGCACACACTTTTACCATGCAGATGATGAGGACTCGACAAAAGTGAGCACTTTAACTCTTTGAGAATGACCATTCCTCATTATTGTATATTGTCATCATCATGCGTGCCTCGGATTGCAGGTACATGTTGATCACCCTGCACCCGCCTACTTGTCCCGGTTCTTTATATAATATATATATAATCTATATATATTATATAAACTTAGGTAGGTGTAGTAGAGGAGAAATGGACAATCTTATTTAACACTGACGGACATTATTTATTTTATTTATTTATTTAGTCTTTTCATTTCTTCCTTAATTTTTGTTTTTGTTTTTGTAAGGAAGGAAATATATATATATATATATATATATATATATATTTATATTATATATATATATTATATATATATATATATATATATATAGTATATATATAGGTAAAGTTATATATATATTATATAAGTATATATATATATATATATATATATATATATATTTATATATAATATATATATATATATATATATATATATATATATATATATATATATATATATTGTGAAAACTTACAAAGAGGCCGGTGCTTATAAAAAAAATGAATTGGTTCAATTGAGTAATAATAATAAAAATAATAATAATAATAATAGCAAGGTTTGTGTGCACATTTGTAATCTAAAGAAAAAAACTTTTTTACTTGTATGTAGTTTTCTATGGTTTAAAGAATTATAAAAAAGAAATTAATTTTTGAAGTTTATTATATATAAATATATATATAGAATGGCAAGAGAAGGATCGAAAAATGTGTTTGTGTAATATTATGTGTAATTATTTATAATAAAAATGTAAAATCTTCAAATTTTTTTTTTTCTTAAATGGTAAGATTGTTTATAAATAATTTATTATATTGTTTATAAAATGATATGTAAGTGTTTGGTTATTTGTATAATTTATTACTGACAGTCTGACATCCCCCAGCCCCCTTTATAATTTGTAGTTTGCGTAATAGTTTTAAAACTTTCCCGAATATTTATAGAGAACTTCAAAAAAGTTTTAATTATTTGAAGGGACTACATGAAAGATGGATACCTAATTTTTCTTTAAGGTAAATAGGCCACACCTAGATGATGAAGCGTTGGAGAGAAAATTGCCTTATCACCAAATACATCTGAAAACTCCTTCCCAAAAGCGATCATACAACCTAAATCTCTGTTGTATGACTACTCTTTACCTCCAGGATATGTTGCCCCTCCCCAGAAGATCCACGTCAAACCTTTCCTCTCCATCCGAACCCACCTCCAACACTACCCCTAGTTACATAGAGACAATTGTTTCTAAAAGACCACCATCATAATATTTATAAAATCTCTGCATGGCCACTTTCCCTTCAATGGAAACAGCTCAAAGTGTCACTAAATTTTTAAAGAACTTGTTCAACTAATAAACACATGTACACCAAAGTGTATATGTTTACAGGAACTTCGACTATGTCATCGGGACTTTTTTCAACCGTCCGAATATAAATCGCCTTTAACCTCTAAAGAAAGAGGTGACAATGATAGGGGAGATACAGAAATACTTATTCACAAATCTATCCTATATTCTCCAGTCCCTCTCCAAACTAAACTTAATGCAGTGGCAGCATGAATTCACCTGTCCACCGAACTTACAATCTCCTCGATCTACTTAGCTCTGAGTAATGAATTTACTATGGTCGACTTAGCTGATCTTTTTAAACCGCTCCCTACTCCGGTTGTTATACTAGGAGATTTCAACCTCTGCCACCCCTTATGGGGTGACTCTGTTACTTCCTCAAAATCCAAGTTCCTAATAGATCTCCTAACCCCCTTTTCCCTGGGATGTTTTAACACAGGACTCCCTACATATGAACGTTTAGATACACACACTTCATGTATTGATATTTCCTTTTGCTCCCATTACCTTATGGATCGCTTTGCCTGGTCCCGCATTGATTATTTATTCGGCAGTGATCATTACCCAATAGCTTTAAATGAGCTTTTACCAAGCCCAATGCTAAAACCTAACTCCAACTGGCGTTATGATCGAGCGGAGTGGGCTCCATTTTATCAGCTATCCCTCTTTCTCCCTTCAATAACCGGCTTCCGACTGTTGATGATGCCTTTCTTAAAAACAGGTTGTCGGCAATCCCTTGGTGGTCCCAAGAGTGCGCACAAGCCAACCGAGAGAAGAAACTCTACGGGCAATACAAAAGGACCCGTACCACCCCAAACATGATTATTTTTAAAGCAGCCGGAGCGAGATCTCGGCGAATTAATCGCTAAACGTGTTACAAAAAAAAATTTATTTGCAAGTAACGACTGTTAACCCGCTATCCTTCCAGCGTGTAAAGTTACGGCAAAAATATCTCGTCGCTTCCAGCAACAACTCACCCCATAGTCCTCCATTATGGGCCTGATATACAACTGACACGATCTCCGCTCCTGCTGCTGTAGCGGATGCATTAGATTATAGTTTTTCTAGCCACTCTAGTTCTTTCCGCTACATTGAAGCCTTTCAAAAACAGAACTGAAATAGCACTGCCAGACTTTTCAACAGCGAAAGGGATAGATCATACCTACAACCGTCTTTTTACATTTGCAGAGTATCAAACTGCATTGGCGAAGAGCAAAGACGGTGCTCTTGGTCCAGATATGATTTCGTACATCATCCTCAGTCATATCCATTCCTCGGCATCAGCATTTTTGCTGGATCTATATAACGGAATCTGGATTGAATCTTCTTTTCCATCTACTTGACTATGCTTTTGTAATTCCTATCCCCAAAGTCCCAGAAAGATCTAAAGCTGGTGGACAACAAAAGACCACTCGCTGACCTGTCATCCCTGTAAATTAATGGAGAAAATGGTTTCGGGCCGCTTTCTCCCTGTTCTGGAGAGCCGCCAAGCTTTTTCAAACTTCCAGTTTGGTTCAAAAATCGTTCAGCTGCGGAACCCTTCGTAAAACTAGACCATGACGTCCAGAAAGCCTTCTCAACTGGTGGGATGGTTCTTTGTTTCTTTTTTGACCTTGAAAAAGCTTACGACACAACGTGGAATACTGTGATTATCCTTAAACTCCATTCGCTCGGTTTCCACGGACAACTCCCTCTTTTCATTAAATGCTTTCTGTCAAACATCCATCCAAGTTCGGTGATCTTCTATTCTGTCACGCCATTTTACTCTGGATGAAGGCGTTCCGCAGGGTAGTGCTCTAAGTGTACTATTTGCTCAGATTTAATGATATCGTTACTTCTATCCCAGCGACTGTCAATTTTTTTCTATGTCGATGACCTTGCGTTATATATAGCCGGTGCTAGGCTGCCTTTTCTCGAACGGCAACTTCAACTAGCTATTGAGAAAATTTCACAATGGGGTAACCCATGGTTTTCATTTTTCTCCCACCAAAACATCAGCAGTGCATTTTAAGAAAAAAGGGAATCGGAAAAACTTGTCACCTTCCAACGAACCTAACCTTATATGGTTCGCAAATTCCTGTTACTTCACAGGTCAAATTTCTAAGACTCGTTCTAGATAACCACTTAACATATGCACCGGATATTAAACCTGAAAACATTGTCATCGCGCGCTTGACCTGTTGCGTCATCTCGCCTCAAAATCTTTGGGTGCTGATCGCAAGTTTCTTTTCGCCTCTACATCGCCTTATTCCGATCGAAACTGGACTATGGCTGTGAAGTATACGGTCAGACCTCCACAACACTACTACACCTGTTAGATCCCATCCAAAATGAGGCTATCAGTATCTCCGCTGGAGCCTTGAAGTTGAATCCAATGTGACTCTCTCTTCGAAGAGAATACATCATGTGTACAAGTTATTTTCGTTTTCAAACTTCACTACCGTCTGCTCTGACACCGATTCTGCAGGAGATACCTCAGAATCCTAATTACTGGCCATTTGTAAACACGGTTCATAACATCCATTTATTTCCTTAACATCCCTTTGAAAGAGGTGCTGCCTTTTTCTTACGACGAAGGGTACACACCTTGGCTATTCCCCGCTCCCACCATTTGCTTGGCTCTGACCTCTCTCCCCAAATCTAGCCATCCTGCTGCCTTGTTAAAAGCATCATTCCTGTCTCATTCCGCAGTTCATGATGAATTTACTCCAGTGTTTACTGACCACAACCTCTCCCATACCCTCCCCCCTTATGCCTTATTTTTTACGGCAGAATTAATGGCTATAAAGATTGTCCTTTCTCGAATTCTAATCCTTAACCAAGATCACTCTCATGTCATTTATTCAGATTCGCTCAGCGCGCTACAAGTGCTTAAAACCCCTTATTCTAAAAAAAAACAATGATATCCGCTGTACAATTTCCTCGGCTGTTCCATCCCCGTAAGAAACAAATTATTTTATGTTGGACCCCTCTCATGTAGGAGTAACTGGCAATGAAATCGCTGATAGAGGCCAAAATGGCCGCTTCCTCTTTTTATCCTGCTCTCCGACAAGAATTCCGGTCTTATTGGCAGGAGTGCTGAACGAGTGATGAGCGCGGGGCGAAACTTAGAAATATAAAGCCGGACATTGGTGAATGGTCTTCCTCTCACAGACGAAATCGCTTGCACGTGATACTTGCACGTCTCCGTATTGGCCACATCAATATCACTCACAGCTACTACATGTCACGGGACCATCCTCCCATCTGCAAATTTTGCCCTCGCCATACACCGCAATCTGTTCACCATATCTCCATTGATTGTCTCCAACTGGCCCCCATTCGCCTCGTCATTTTGCTACTTTATCCCATATCTTATCCGAATCCTTCCACTTTAACAGTAACTATTTATTTTCTCTAACCTTCAAGAACTGAATATTCTTTACAACATATGATTTTGTTATGCAATTTCTATTAGGACTATTTATAATGTAAGGACATTTTAATTTAGCTTTTAATTTATTTTTGACTGAATATTCACTTCGCCATTCAAATTTTCCCCGACTTTAAAATATGTATAAGTCAGGACCCACCCATAGAGTTGATTATTATTCAACCCAGCGTGGCCGTTTCTCTTTGGGCCGTAATAAATCCTGTACAGTGTACATGAACTCAAAAAAAAAAAAAAAATTAAAATGATCAACACAAAAGGGGGTTATATGTTTATAAAGTTTCACAGATTTAATTCTATAATCTGCTAAAGTTCCGGTAACTAATAGGTTTTCTAATATCGATTGATAAAAGAACTAGTCTAAACACATTCTGATCATTGAGGTCTAAAGTAAAAACTCTAACCTAGGCAAGAAGATATTTAAAAGAGAAAGAAAAGAAAAACTAGATTTACTCCCAACTACAAACCTTCTATGCAAGATTAATAAAAAAAAAAAAAAAAAATCTCTTTAAAAGCTAACATTTGGTAAATTTAAATTTTCATCAATATACGAGTAAACCCTGATTGTGTAGTTGAAGCCCTTAAAGGCGTCAAAATGACGGGGTCAAAGGCAGACTGGGAACAAACTCATCATCAAATATGATCACAACAGCGTATTAATAGCTCAAGGATCTAAGGAAAACAAATTAACAATAAATTTAATAAAAATAAATAAATTAATATGAAAAAAAAAACAATTATTTATCTTCACTATTCGAAGTCATATGCTTAATTAAACTACTCAATAACTTCTCTATTTTCTTCAACTCTTGTTGACTATCAGTCTTAAACTGAATACACTGAAAAAAAAGAATATATATATATATATATATATATATATATATATATATATATATATATATATATATATATATATATTATATATATATATATTTATATATATTATAAAAATGTATATATTATTAGTATATATATATATATATATATATATATATATATATATATATATATATATATATATATATATATATATATATATATTATATTATATATATTATATTATATATTATATTATATATATTATATTATATTATATATATTATATTATATATATTATATATATATTATATTATATTATATATATATTATATTATATTATATATTATATTATATTATATATTATATATATTATATTATATATTATATTATATTATATATTATATTATATATATTATATTATATATTATATTATATTATATTATATTATATATTATATTATATTATATATTATATTATATTATATTATATTATATTATATATTATGTAATGATATATTATTATATATAGCGGAGTTATATATGTATATATATTAATATATATATATATATATATATATATATATATATATATATATATATATATATATATATATATATATATATATATATATATATATATATATATATATATATATATATAATTTTTTTTTTTTTTTTTTTTTTTTTTTTTGGTGATGTCGAAATGTAACTCAAAAAGAGCGGCTATACCGTGTCAGTTAAACCAACAACAGGGGAAGTCCCTACACAGAACGAGAAAAAAATAACGGAACAAGAGGGTTACAATCGATAAAAGATGTTCAGCTCATGGAGGAACGCAAAAACTTTGTCACTTCGAAAATGGGGGGAGTCAAATAAAATATGAGCAAGGCGATTCCGGAAAGGAATGGTAAGAATTTCGGGGAAGAACTGGAGTCGGATGGCTGAGACTGCGTCGCAACCCACAAATATACGGGCTATAGTAAGAGGATCACTCGAAGAACAAAACGAACAGGATGGGGGGTTGCTCTCTCACCATGTGAAAGACATGCGTAAGATTGGTATGTCCAATTCGCAAACGGGCGAGAACCACCTCCTGGCAGCGACTCCGTTTACAAGAGGACGGCCATTGACCTAAACGAGGTTTAACATTCCGCAGCTTGGCGCCACGAGAATCCTCCGCCCAACAAGTCTCCCAGCAGGAGAGGAAACCCTGACGGACACATGCGTAAAAATCAGTCGCAGGGAGGTGTCCTAACAGTATAGTCATGGGAAAGAACCGTCTGCTAGATACCCTGCCGGCGGCAGCACGGTTGGCCTCCGCATCAGATCTCTCGTTCCCCGAATACCCATGGGACCCAACAGAACTCAATGCCCCTCCCAGTCAATTGAGCAGAGCCGATGAACTTTTGGATAGATGAAACCAAAGGATTCCTTGTTGACCGATCGAGCAGAGCCAAGAGAGCGCCTCTAGAGTCCGAGAAGATTGTATAACGACGTCCGGGTGGTAGGTTGCTAATTCTGCCCACAGCCAAAACCAGCGCTATCAGCTCAGCCGAAAAGATGGACGTATAGGTAGGCAGGGTGTGGGAAATGGCTAAATCTGGGAAGACAGCCGACGCTCCCACTCCGCCTACCGTTTTGGAGCCATCAGTGTAGACAGGTGTCGAGTCATTGTGGATCTCTTTGAGAGACAGAAAAGGAACCCTCAACGCCGGATGTACTTCAGCCTTTGGTGAAGGACAGGATCCAAAACAGACAGTGGGGGAGTGAGAAACTTATTTCACATGAGCGTCGTCGAAATTGTAGCGCAAAACCGAATGAAAAGGAAGGGCCAAGGAAATCAAAAATAGGAGCCACAACCTCAGCGAACGGCCAATATGCAGGAATGCGGAGGAATCTCTATTAAGGGTGACAAGACTGAAGAAGCAGGCCCAATGAAGAAGAATAAAGAGCACATAAGCTGCTCTCCAGGGACAAGGGAATTATCCCAGTCTCCACCTCCAGACTCTCCTTAGGCGATGATCGAAATGATTCCGTGGCAATGCCCAGTCCCTCGTTTTGAATAGGGTCAAGGAGGCGAAGATATGATTGGAAGGTCTGCCCATAGATGGTACAGCCATAATCCAATTTAGCCTCACGAGAATGATGTAGCTGCAGTGACTTTCTGTACGCACCCCACACTTAGAGGTGAGGAGCCGTAAGAGTCAAGATCGGCAAGCAACTATTTTAAAAATGAGGGATATGAGGAAGGCAGGAAAGGCGCATCATCACAACAAACCTGCCCTCACCGTCGGTACAACCTGGATGGGGGAACCATACATGTGTATTAAAGGAGATTGAATTCATTCATCGCGACGGAAGTTTCAAAAGCATCGCTTTCGTTTTGGAAGCGAAAAATTTGAATCCACACACACTGCACCAGGACGTGGCCCTGTCGATGGCCAGTTGAAGCTGACGCTCCAAGCAAGAGAGTTTAGCAACAGTGACATACATAGCAAGATCATCCACATAGAGGCAACAGCGGACAGAGTCGGGGATGGCATCGACCAATCCGTTGAAGCCTATTGCGAAAAGCTATACACTCAACACACTGCCTTGCGGAACACCTTCTTCCATGACAAAATGCCTGGAAAGAGTGGTGCCACACCGAACCTGAAATGAACAATCAGACATCAGGGTTTGAAGGAAGAGGGGAAGTTGACCCAGGAAGTGAAGGTTTCGCAAAACCCTCACCCTCCATGTGGAGTCGTATGCCTTTTCCAGATCAAAGAAAACAGCCAGGGTCAATTTATTCGAAGCGAGAGACTCACGTACATCATGGTCCAAACGAAGGAGAGGATCCTGAGTAGAGCGATGATGCCGAAAACCAAATTGATTGTCAGAAAATGCGTGTAGCTGCTCCAATGTAGGAACGAGACGGGAAGCCACCATTCTCTCCATCAACTTGCATGTGTTGCAAGTTAAGGAGATGGGTCGATGGTTGTCAGTAGAAGTTGGGTCCTTCCCAGGTTTCGGAATTGGGACAATATAAGCTGTCAACCACACAGGAGGGAAGACACCCTCCCCCCAGATTCTATTATACAGGCTGAGGAGAAAAGCCGAGGCCGATGGATGAACATGCCTCAACATCTGGAAGGAAATACCTTCAGGGCCAGGAGCACCGTCCTTACAGAGCTTTAATGCCTCTTGAAATTCCACCCTCGTAAAAAGTCTGTTATAAAAAGGGTCCTCTCCAACGGAAACAGAAAAGTCCGGAGGGGATGCTTGTAAACGAACCGATCGAAAAGGTTCTGGATATCTAGATCCATTGGAGCAGGAAGCAAAGTGAAAACCCAGCTCATCAGCAACAATCCCTGGATCAGAGATAACATCAGAGGGTTGTGGGCCGTATGTAAGGAGTATAGGTGGATCAAGATAGTGCTTCCGAGAGATTTTACGCACAACCTTGTATACAGAAGACAAAGGCGTGGAAGAATTCACGGTAGAGGCGTAGTCATGGAAATATTGTCTTCTCGTCCGACGGTTAATACACCGAGAACGGGCTGCTGCAGCCTTAAAAAGAATAAAGTTGGACATAGGGGAAGTCCGTTTGTACAAACGGAACAATTTATCCTTTTCTCGATGAACCCAAGCCCAATCAGCGTTCCAACAAGAAGACGGCGATTTGCGGTTCCCAGTAGAGCGCGGGATATGGTCAGCCGCCGCCGCCGTGAGAACAGTATCCTGAAAGAATGTGAGTGCGGATGCCGGAGACGGAAAAAGGGTTGTGGCAGGAAGGACTGGGATGTAAGTAGCCTGATAGAAGGAACACCAATCCGCTCTATCATACCGCCAGCTGGAATATGGTTGTTGTTGCAAGGTAGGACCGAAGGACGATAAGACGATCGGATAATGGTCACTTCCCCAGAGGAACGGTGACCTTTCCCACCCGAAACGATCGATGGAAGAAATCGAGTACAATGAGACTTCGACACAGGAAGAAGTACCAGTGTCAAAACGTTCAAACGTCGGAAGACCTGTATTTAAACATCCCAAAGAGAATTCCTCCAGAATACCAAGTATTCAATCGGCATGGGGAGATGCGACAGTGTCACCCCACAAAGGATGGCGGAGGTTAAAGTCACCCAGGACTAACATGGGCTGCGGCAAACTCCTGAACAAAGTTTGAAGGGTTTCCCTAGTGTAAGGACAGCTAGGTGCCAAATACACCGAGCACAGGGTAAGCGGTGAATCTAGGTGGATTCTAGCTGCCACTGCATGTAACGGAGTCGAGAGGGGAATCCGAGTGAAAGTGACCGATTCGTGAAGCAGCTCCACGATTCAGGGAGACGAGCTCTCTGTATGTGGATGGTGGAAAAAGGACACGATGGCGAAGTTGCAGTTCCTGAAGACAAATAGCCTTCGGGTGACGTTCGGCGAGTAGTCTAGTCAATTCTTCATAGTTCGGGAAATAGCCACGACAATTCCACTGAAGGAAATTAGTCATATTAATAGAGAAGTGAATAATCAATCTTCAGGGCGATCCGTGACAATTGTCACGATGTGCTGAGAATCTTGCGCCGTCTCGGAAGACGATACAGGAAGATCCCTAGAGCCACTCAACGGCTCATCATACGGAATCTCGAATCCAGGAGGAAGGGGAAAGTCACGCAGGAGGGAGAGAGGGGTACCACCCTGTTTGGAGCAGGAGAGGCTCCTGGCTTCCAAAGGAGTGCCCTCACCGAAGATGCGAGCTAAACCACCCTCAACGTCAGAATGTTTGCTAAGACCCGGACAGGGGGTCGGTAACTCAGCGGACTGAGAGGGATGTCCCACCCTCTCAGCAGCACCCCTATCAGCGCCGGTAGAAATCGTTGAAGCAGATTGCAACAAAGAACATGGATGGTCGTTGGGACCGAGAGGGTCCGGAGACCCAGCAATAGGGCGATGCGCGGCATTGGAAATCCCGGAGGAATCCCGCAACACAGGACCAATAGCCGTAGCAGGAGATGAACCTGAACAAGAGTATGCGGGAGACGGTCCGTCCATCCCAACTCCATCAGCACCCACCCTCCGCTGACAGCCCCGCGGTGCACAGCCACTCTCCACCCCCGGACAGCCGAGGTCCCGCCGGAAGAGATCGTAACGTCAACACGGCGGCGATCAGAGGAAGGAGAGTCATCGGAAGAGTCCATAGTGGCCTCCGAATAGGTTTCAGACTCACTAGAGTACAACTGAACAGAGTCAGTCGTGGGCTGAGTGCGGATAGGCAGCGTAGGTGGTGTAGGAGAAGCATCATTCTTCTTAAGTTCACAAGGGAGGTGGGCAGAGCGACGAGCACGTTTTCGCTCGAGCGAGCGAGGGTCCTTACTTTGAACGGCAACAGGGTTCTTCAGGAAGTCCGTAACACGATATTGAAAAGAATACGGACGTCTGGGGGAAGCCCACCGACAGATGGGCGAACAGGATCAAGAGACGGAACGTCATGATGCTTTCCCGGGGAAAGAGAAGCTGGACGCTTCCGATAGATGGTGTAATGGGGGTCAGAGGTCACGCAAGGATGTTGGTCGACGACCATTGAAGAGATACTCTCCAGAGGCGGAGCGTGAATCTCCGCAACGTGAACCTCATGTGACAAAGAACTGGTCTTCGGCGAAGAAAGTCGAGTGGACATACGGATCATCGTAGGAGAGTCGGGAGGACAGTTAGCTCGAGCAACCTGAATCTCAATTTCAGAAGGTGCCGCAGAAACCGGAACACCAGTCGGAAGGAAAGAATGGGATACTCGAGAAGAGTATAAACTAGGAACATGGGAGCGGGGAGCATTGCTAGAGGGAACTGTAGATGGAACAGTCGTAGCCTTAGCAAAAGAAAGAGGAGATGGGATAACTTCTCCCTCGCTCGGCGAGTGGCCTCACGACGATCCAGCTTAAGAAGAGCGCATTGTTCTAAGATTTCTTTCTCCAAGATGAAGAATGGGCAGTGGATGGAAGAAGCCGGATGAGAGCCTTTGCAATTTAGACAAGGAGGAGGATTGTCGTAGGCGGAGTGAAGAAAACTCCCACAACGCGAACAGATGATCTGAGAAGATCTACAATACTTCAGGGGGTGTCCAAATTTGTGGCACTTAAAACACCTCCTCGGGAAGGGGACGTAAGTTCTAACAGAGTGCATGGTAAAACCAAGTTTTACCTTTGTTGAAGGAAAAGGCACTGAGAACGTAAGTAAAAGACTAGGATTAGGCACAGAGGGATTCTCCTTGTGGGGAGGAAACCTGTAGACATTGGTAACTGGCACATGTCGTTTTTGGAAATGGGCCAATATATCGTCCGTAGTGTAAGAACGAAACTCCGGAGCGTATATTGTAACTTTGGAGGTGTTGCGGACATCGTCCGGTTTGGAGATAATCGGGACCTCCCCCAGAGATGATAGAGAAGCCAAAATTTGACTCGTGTTCTGGAGGCGGCACGAACCAAGATGGAACCGTTTCTCATCGGCGTCGCCTGTACCTCAGTCGATCGGAGAACGGTCTCCAACGCGTCACAGAGGAAAAGGTGGCTTACCGCAGTCAATGGACGTCACGTAGTGGAATGGAGATAAAAATAAAGGGGATAGGAATTGAGACCGGGGACACCCGGAAGGGGATCCGAGAGCACGATCGTGGTAGCGGTTTGCCTAAGCGGAATTCTAGGTGCGAGACCCAGTTGGCGCGGGGCCACCTGGGCAGGCTGGGTAGACAAACGAATCGAGTTGGGCGTTGAGGCCATAACGGCCTCCGCTGGTCGAGAAGGGGTAGTCCCAGAAACGGAAACGTTGCCCGGGACTAAAGGGTTGGGGAGAGAAGAACTCAACCCAACCATTTCATCAACAAGGGCGTCGAAGCCCCTGTTGGATACTGGACTGGGAGCAGCCAGGAAGAGGCCGGGATCGGAGCCCGGCGGATGGTAAGACTCGTCTTTCTTTAAAGGTTTTTTCTTTTTCTTTTTCCCATAAAGACAACACCAAAAAAACATCAGCACCGCAATAGAAAAAAAAATAGAATAACACAAATGATGAATATAAAAAACCCAAAAAATAACCTCGGAGCGCAACCGCTGAAACCGAGCCCACCACACGCCCAGAGCATAATACCTCCCTCCCAGAAACCCCACCTAGTGGGGCGGTTCATGGGTGTGGCCTCGGCAAAGCCTCCCGGAACTCCACGTCCAGTCCCAAAGATGAAAAAAAAATGCCAGCCGTGCACCACACGGATAAGACGCGAAGCCCAAGATTATACACCCAAGTGCAGGACAGCCTCCTCAGAGGTTAAGCCAAGGTTCAGGTCCCCAACAATAGGCGGCCCGGAGAAAGACGAGAACAACCGGTTTTTGAACTGTATCCTCACCCACGGGGGAAGGAGGGCAAGATGGGCACAAGACAGGAACAGAGACAACGGCACGACATCCACCAGGATTCAGGAGGAAATTGGGAAGACTCCCAAAAAAAAGACCAGGACTACGTAGGGTAGTACGTACAGATCATGGAGGAGAAGGAAAACAAACTGGGAAAGGGATGGGCAAAATGAACGGTATAAACAAAGGAAAAGATAATGAAGATAAAAAAGCATTAATAATAATAACAACAAAAATAATAACAATAAGAAAAATAAAAACAAAAAGGGAGAGGAGGAAACAAGAACAAAATATAACAAAAAGTAAAAGAATGAACGTGGCTCTTCGCAGACACAAAGTGTCTGTGCCCCCTCTCGACGACAACGAGGCCACCTTCGTGAGGGGGATACGGTAAATAGTATTATTATTATTATCATCTACCTTCTTTACCCAAGACTGGGGGGTAAGGTGCATGACATGCACCGGAAACAGAAAAGTAGAAGAAAAATATGACAAGTCGAAAAGAAAGCCCAGCCTTACCGCCCCCTCAATACCTATTAGTGAGAACTCGTCGCATTCAGAAAATCCACCCTAGAGCTTCACGGGACTGTGACGGACACTCACTATGGCATCTCGTCAGTGTGAGGTTCATCCCTTGGCCCAGGTGGGCTAAAACCATACCCCCCTCACAAAAATCCGACATTCACTCCTATTATGCACCTTTCTTCTCGCCTCTGCCAAACTCACATTTCTCTCCTCCAGGCATTTTTCTTCGGTCTCCAGGTCGGTTGATTCCCGACACACTCACCACTATACATCCGCTTAACCAACTCTAATACGTTCATTCCTCATTTTATCAATTCTTCTCACACCTAACATCCTCCTAAGATTGTCCATCTAAACACATTGTACTTTAGATCTATACCTCTTATTCCAGACCATAGTCTCACTACTATACATTAACAAAGGTAACAACATACCCTCATGTAAGACCCTAGCATACTTAAGACTTAGTCCTCTCACATCCACCAACGATTTAATTGCACCAGCCACCTACCTGCCATTCACAACTTTCCTACTACACTCTGCATCATCCGTTCCCTTTTCATCCAACATATAACCTAAATATTTAAACTCAAACAGCAGTTTTACATTTATGAAACGATAAAAAAAATATTTTGCTTTTTTTTATATGAATGGTGGCAAAACTGGACCTTGTAGACACACCATAATTATCTAATTCAGCGCAAAAAAAAAGTACATAAAAAAAAGTCTTTTATACTAGTCAATAAAAATTTTGTTCCCTAGTATAATAATAATAATATTTCTAAAAAAACTCAATATCAGTAATTTGATAAATAATAATAAAAATAATAATAATAATAATAACAATAATAATAATAATAATAATAATAATAATAATAATAATAATAATAATAATAATAATAATAATAATAATAATAAATAATAATAATAATAATAATAATAATAATAATAATAATAATAATAATATAATAAAATAATAATAATAATAATAATAATAATAATAATAATAATAATAATAATAGAAGTAGAGTAGTGCACTCGAAGTGACTGAAGTACCCCCCATTGTGCTTATGGTGTATAGGGTATTTCCTATGACATTCCAGTGCCCAATTGCTCGCCTTCCTCTTTTGCATTCATAAACACACAATCCTCTTCCAAACAACACCATACCATGTGTGGGGGAGAAAGAATTGCCCACAGGGCATGTTCTGCATGTCGTAGAAGGCGAGTAAAAGGACAGTGGTAGTTGGGTTAGCTGCCCACTACCACTTAGTGGTAGTGGGCAGCTAGGTATGCTATTACAGGCCTTAGACATGGTCGTGATCGCCGTAAGTAACCATGTACCTTTCGGCGAAATTGTATGAATCGTTTGGGTACATGGATTGTCAGAGAAATAAATGTCGAGGAGAAGAGAGAGGTGATGGATGTATTTATAAAGGGTAAATTTGATTTGGTCGCTGTGACTGAAACAAAGATGAAAGGAAACTGTGAAAATGAGTGGTGTGGTGGGTGTGAAATATTTATGTTAGAGTGGAGAGAAATGAGAGGCGGAGAGAAGGAGTTGCGATTTGGATGAGTGATATGTGGTACATAGCTTAGATGGATTTTGTTGGTGTGAGTACTAGAATTCTAATGGTTAAATTTTAAAAAGGTCAAGGTATGTGTGGTTGTAACATACGGTCCATCTGAGGGTGATGTTGGGGGAGTGCGACTTTCTGGGATAATCTGAATGACGTTTTAGATTGGAGCTTCAGATTGATTGTGTTGGGCAATCTAAATGGTTGGATAGGTGATCAGAAAAGGGATGGTAAAACAGGTAAATTTGGAGTGACGGGAAAAAATGAGAATGGTAAGAGGGTGATTGATTTCTGTGAAAAAAAGAGGTATGTGCGTAAGTAATACTTTCTTCAAACACAAGAGTATTCATAAGTATACTAGAGTTTGTGTAAGTTGAGATGGTATCGAAGTAAAAAGTATAACTGATTTTGTGTTGGTGAAGAAAGAGATGTTGAAGTATGTGATGGATGTTAAATCAGTGAGAAAGCTGGGGATGAAATTATCGGATCATTATGTTTTTATGTAAGATTAAGTTAGTGGATGCTTGGATGGAGAGGAAAGAGGTAAGGAAGGAAGTGGAAAGAATTAAGAGTGAGAAATTAAGTGAACAAGGTAATAAGGAAAAGCATTTAAGAGCACTTGCGAATAAATCAGCTAAATGTAAACAAGACGAAACTAAACAAATCTGGCCACAAATGAAGGAAGCCTTTGTTAGTAGTGCAAGAGAAGTGTGTGGATGTGCTAAAGTAGGAAGTAAGAATCTCAACGGTGAATGGTGATATGAAGAGGTGATGTAAGAGGTTGAAAGTAAAAATGAGGCATGATTGAATGTGCTAAAAGCAAATGATGAAGTCTCAAAAGAAAGATGTTTAGAATTATATAAGAAGGATAAAAGAAAGACTAAAAGTTGCATACATAAAAGAAAAAATGAGGTAAATGAACAGTTTGGAAGGATGAATGGGAAATTACAAGGGAATAGGAAGCTTTTGTGGAAGGAAACGCGAAAGGTTAAGAATGAGAGTAAGGGAAATCTGCATAGAATAATGAATAAGGATGGCGCTTTCCTAACTAATGAAATGGATGTGAGAAGAGTGTGGAGGGAACACTTCGAAACTCTGCATAACATTGACCGTAATAAAGGGTAGATAGTGAATGTATTTGGGTTTGATAGTGCAAGAAGAAATAGGTATTTTGGGGATGAGGTAATGGGTAGGGTGAGAAAGCTAAAGAATGGTAAATCTGCAGGCATAGATGGAATTACTGATGAAATGATCAAGAATGGAGGTGAGATCGTGATTCATTGGATTTGGAAGTTGCGTAACAAAGCGTTTAAGGAGGGTATAGTTTCGAGAGATTGGAGGAGAGCAGTAACAATACCCTTATATAAGGGTAAGGGAGATCAGGAGAACTATAGGGACTATAGGGGAATAAGTTTGAAAGAGTACATCGAGTGACTGAAGGACTGATTGATGAAAAACAAGGTGCATTTAGAAGTGGTAGAGGATTTATGGATCCAATTTTTACATTGAAACAAATGATTGAGAAAATGAGATAAGAAGAATATTTGGGTTTTATGGATTTGCAACCGGCGTATGACAGAATTAATAGGGAAGCTCTGTGGTAGGTGTCAGTGGTATACAGTGTTGGTGGTAGGCTTATGAATGGAATTAAAGATATGTATGCCGATAGTAATGCATGTGCAAGAATAAAAAAGAGTCGAAAGTGATTGGTTTAATATTAATAGCGGAGTAAGGCAGGGATGTGTTATGTCTCTTTGGTTATTTAATTTGTATATGGATGGTGTTATGAAAGAATTAGATGTGGGGGTGGTAGGGGAAGGTGTTAGAATGATAGAGAATGGAAGAGGGTGGAGGGTACCCTGCTTATTATGCGGATGTATTTGGTTTTGTGTGGTGAACCTGAAGAGAGTTTGAGAGGATTGATAGAGGGGTTTGCCAGGGTGTGTAAAAGGAGAAGTTTGAAAGTGAATGTAGATAAGAGTAAGGTTATGGTAGTGGGTGAGGAGAGTACGCCGTGTGAAGTCATGTTAGATGGTGAGCAACTGGAACATGTATCTGAGTTTAAATATTTAGGATATATGTTGGATGAAAAGGGAACGGATGATGCAGAATGTACTACTAGGAAAGTTTTCAATAGTAGGAAGGTGGCTGGTGCAATTAAATCGTTGGTGGATGTGAAGGGACTAAGTCTTGAGTGCGCTAGGGTTTTGCATTAGGGTATGTTGTTGCCTGTGTTAATGTATAGTAGTGAAACTATGGTCTGGAATAAGAGAGATAAATCTAAGGTAAAAAGTGGTCAGATGGAGAATCTTTGGGGCGTATTAAGTGTGAGAAGAATTGATATAATGAGGATTGAACGAATTAGGGAGTTAAGTGGTGTGAAGAAAGGCGTAAATGAGAGAATACACAAGAATACATCGAGATGGTTTGGTCATATGGAAAGGGTGGATGATAGTTGGTTCTTTAAGCGGATGTATAGTGGTGAGTGTGCTGGGAAACCGAAGAAAAGATGGATTGAGTCAGTAAAGAAATGTCTGAAAGAGAGAAACGTAAGTTTGGCAGAGGCTAGAAGAAAGGGTCATAACAGGAGTGAATGGCGGTGTTTTTTTTTGTTAAGGGGGTGTGGTTGTGGGCTTTTCCCAAGGGATGAGCCCCACATCGACGAGATACCACAGTGAGGGTCTGTCGCAATCTCGTGAAGCCTCAAGGTGGATTTTTCCAATTGTGACGTTTTCTTACTGGGGGGTATAAAGGGGACAGTAAAAGGGGGGGGGGCTTTCTGTTCAACTTGCAGCATTTTCTTCTACTACTTTTCTGCTCCGGTGTATGCTACTCACCTCACCCCCAATCTTGCAATCTTGGGGTAGGATGATAATAATAATAATAATAATAATAATAATAATAATAATAATAATAATAATAATAATAATAATAATAATAATTTTTTTTTGAGTGGATGTACAGGGGCCTCCATAGCACACAAGGATGCGGCTATACCGTGTTAGTAAACTAACGAAAGGGAAAATCCATAACCGAACAAAATATGAACAGAGCCGAGATGGTTAGATCTTATTCAAGATGTTCAGTTCCAACAGAAAGGCAAAAACTCGATCACTACATAAGTGAAAAGATTCGGTAAGCTGTGCTGAAGGCGATGCTGAAGAGGTATAGTGAGGACATCAAGGAAGAACTTGCTTTTAAGGGTTGAGATGGCCTCGCAACCCACAAAGATATGAACGACCTTAAGAGGACGATTGGAGGAGCAAAATGGGCAGGTCAGGGAAATACCCTGCGTCTTAAGAAATTCATGTGAGATTGGTATAACCCAGAGGCAATCGAGCCAGGACCACCTCCAGGGGGAGACTCCTTCTACTAGATGAAGACCACCGTCCAATGACAGGTTTGACGTTCCAAAGTTTGGCGCTACGAGCATCCTCCGCCCAACATGTTTGCCAGCCAGCCCTATCCAAAAGAAGGATGGAACCGAATGTGAGCAGTCTTCCATGCAAGGGCGGATAAGATCCTTATAAAGTTGGAGTAACTATGCGGAAGAAAAAATTTCCTGCAACCTGAACAAAACCCCCGCTTCTTTGAGGGCACCTCAGCAACTTCTGTGAGATGAGGTTTCCAAGATAATTTGTTGTTTATGTATAGACACCAAGAATGTTTATGTTGTTCACAGGCGAGATGGCTGAGCCGTTGAAGGATATAGGAAAGTTGGGAGGTCTTTTTAAGATGGAGATGTCAAGAAGTTGAGTCTATAAAGATTTGAATTTCACAAGGTTGCAGTGACCAAACAGGGAAATCCCATCCAGAACTGCAAGAATAGAATCGGAAAGTTGAAGACGAGAAGCAACTCTAGAAGCAAAAGAGAGAGAGCAGATTTGAAACGAGTAGAAGAATGGAGGATTGTGTCATCAGCATAAGAATGAACAGAAATAGAAGTGCAGCTGAGGAGACCGTTAATGAAAAGCATGAATAGAGGAGATAAAACAGAACCCTGAGGAACACCACAATTTACAGAGAAGGAAAAAAGAAGTCGCTCCATCAACAAGTGATAATATGGAACGATTTCTGAGGAAACTAAACATGAGTGAGCAAAGCGAAGGAAAAAACCAAAAGGTGTGGAGCTTAGAGAGTAGTGATGCATGCCATACTCAGTCAAAAGCTTTTGATATGTCAAGCTCCACAAAGCAAGACTCCCATAGTCCCATAGATCAGTAAGATAGGACAGTATATTACCGGTTAACATTGAGCTTCGAAAGCCATATTGATGATCTGAAAGAAGGAAGGTTTCAGATTATCCAGAAAATGAGAGTTAAGAGTTTCAAAGATATAAGAAAGAATACATGTGAGAGCTATAGGACAATTGCTAGAAGATTCAGAGTAACTATCTATCTTCAGGATTGGCTGAAGATACGCCACCTCAGAGGTACACTCCCTTTTCAAATTGTAGTTTTAAAACTTCAAAAACAATATTTAGGAAAATAAAATTAATACTTACCATGTCATTGTCTGTTACTTTCACTTTAAAACATCCTTTTGAATGATCATATTTTAGAACACATCTTGTCTGAAAGAGAACAAAATTAACCTACTTAAAAACACCAAAATCAGAATGTTAAGGAATTTTATTTAGCAGAATAATATTTAACTGAATAAGCTAATAATAAGAAATACAAAGGAGAAAAAAATACATATAATATTTTAAGCTACCTGAGTAAAAGTAATAAAAGCGCAACACTTAAAAATTTATAAAAAATTAATACAAATGAAAAAATATAACTCTCTAGTAAATAAATAAAAAAAAAAAGTTTCTGACACAAAAACTTAAATCCAGAAAATGCAATGGAGTTTCAAAAGAAAAGTTTAATTTACTACCTACAATAATAAAAGTTTTTTTTCATAATATGAAAGCAGTTAGTCTGACTTTCAGTGCAAGAAACCATTATAGAGAGTGTGATTTTGGTACTTTTTTTTTTTGTTGTTCTTTTTGAAAGAAGGTAAACATTGCATAATGTTAGTTAGACATGTTTCGGTGATTTATGAGTATTGAGAATATTGTAATAATACACCTAACTGTAACCTGTAAATTAATTATAACAAAATTTCCTAAGATGCTACGATTTTTAGAGTTCATTCAAATAACACCGTTCAAAGATTCAAAGCTTGATTTGTGGTCCGCAACATACACATATGGTATCAAGATTTGAACCATGAACCCCCTAACTGTGTGAAAACTTTTTTTTTTTTTTTTTTTTTTTTTTTTTTTTTCCTCTGGTGGGCAAAGGTAGAAGCAGCCAACCAAATTCTACTGGAGTTGGGGGAAATTCCCATGGAAGGTCCAATTCAAAGGTCGAGATGCCTCAATACAAGGCTTTTGAAAGTTAACAAGTCAAAGATAGTTGAGAAAATAGATAAAAGGAAGTGTTCCAGATTTTACCAGTGGATTAAAGGTAAGATTGAATATAGCAGTCAAGTCTGAGGTCAAAGAGTCGGATAAAGAAAGTATGAGACTGCATAGCAAGGCGTGCTGCACAAGGCCTTCTCAATGGTGGTACGTAACTGGAGAGTTCAAAAGAGCTGTGTTCATTGTAATAGCCATAGTATAAAGAAAGTGACACAACAATTCAATCGGCAGAAAGAGACTGAAGAGAGTTAGTGAAAGCAAGAGAGTCGATAAGACAAAACTCCCTATACTCCACCTTTTTAAGGAGATCTGTGTGAGTGGAACCACCCCAGATGTGTGAGGCGTACTCCATACAGGGACGAATGACACCCCATTAAAGAGCAAGCAACTGGTGTGACATTAAGAAATTCCGAAGGTGCCTCAGAACACCCAACCTCTTAGAAGTTTGTTCAGAAAGAGAAGTAATGTGATCTTTCCAATTAAGATCATAAGAAAAAAAAAACACCAAGAATATTAAGGATAGATAAAGGTTTGAGTTGTGCGTTTTCAAAGATATTGTAGTTGTGTGGAAGATTATGTTAAGTAGCAAGATGAAAGAAATGAGTTTTTAAGACTGAAAACAACCTTGTTCAAAATGCCCCAATTAGATATTCTAGAAAGGTCAGAGGTTGGTTGCTCCAAGACAACCCCCTAGCGTGACCACTTGCCATTGGGTTTGGGTGAGATCTTTCAAAATTAAATGAGTAATGAAGGGTGGAGTTGTCTGAATAGGAGTGGATAGGTGAAGAAGTAATTGAGAGAAGGTCATTAATGAGAAATAAGGAAAAGAGTTGGGGATATGATAAAACCCTGAGGAACACCACTATTTATAGACTTAAAGGATGAACGGTTGTCTTCCACAACTGATGCTACAGAACTGCCAGAGAGGAAATCAGAATAAAGGTCACAGAAAGGAGGAGGGAAGTTTAAAGGTCTGAGCTTTGTGCCAGACTCTATTGAAGGCTTTCGAAATATCTAGCGCCAAAGAAAAAGATTCACAGAAATGCCGAAGAACTGAAGACTCAAGATTCAGAGAGAGAAGGGTCTGAAGATCGTCAGAAGATCGTCAGTAGAACGTTTCTTACGAAAGCCAAACTGGAAATCAGAGATAAGATTTGAAGAATTGATACGTTTTCAAATCTTACTGTTAAGTATTTATTCAAAAACGTTAGAAAGGACAGAGGTTAAAGAGATAAGACGATAGTTTGAGGGTGAGATGAGTGCCCTTTTTTGGCACAGGTTAAATGGATCCACATTTCCAACAAGAGGGGAAGGTCAAAGTAGATAGCCAGAGACAAAATAGTTTATTAAGACAGCATCGAACCCACCACAAGGTCAGAAGCACAAGTTTTGGAACCACAAGATCAATACCATAAGGACTATATATCATCTTTGTGTTAAGCTCAGAGAGTGGAAATAACGTCTTTAGAAATTACAATGTTAGGTTTGAGAATAAAAGCGAAGATCTGAAGGAGGACTTGCTTGCTCGTGCCGGAGATCTCCAAAATGATATCCAAAATGATTCCATGCCTCATAAAACACAAACGATTTGCTATACAAGTAACCGTAATTTAAGGAAATATACCACTATTATTAGGAAGAAGGACAATGGAAAAGATGAAAATGATACATGATGTGTATAATAAAACTATAGACATATTGGATATGAGAATAAAAAATGTGAGAACAATAGAAAGCGAAACAGGGCATGCCTGCATATCACTGGGCAGGTTAAGAAGATACTGCTGGTTGAACAAAGAAAGATGAATGGATAAAAAATAAAAATGATAGAATACATAAAATTGGTAAGCTACACCTTCAATTTGCCCATTGCAGTGCAGAAAAGTTAAAACAATTAATAAAAGATGTTTACGGTGGATGGATGAAAAGAGAAGAATGGAGAGAAGTAGAGGAGGAAGTAAACAATATAAACAAAAACTGCAATACATGTAAGAGATATAAAAGAACTCCATCTAGACCTGTAGCGGGTTTGAACATGGCAAAAAAATTCAATGACATGTTTCAGATGGATGTGGGTGGGGGGTGAAAAAAAAATAAAAAAAGAAATTGGGGGGGACGGAGAAAAATTCCTAATTATGATAGATACAGCTACAAGGTATACTCAGGGAGTTTGGTTAAAAAGTAAGAATGCTGTAGAAATTATTGAGCAATTAACCTCTAAATGGATTAAATACTTTGGAACACCTAACAGCATTTTAACTGATGCTGGTAAAGAATTTCAAAATGAGAAAATGGAAACATTTACCACCAAATTCAACATCGCTCTTAAGTCGACTTCAGCAGAAAGCCCTCGGAGTAACAGACTATGTGAGAAGGCAGTGGGAATAGTGAAGGAATCTATGTTAAAATTAAAAAATGAAGGATATAACAAACAAGGGTGTATAGACTGGGCAATATATGCCTAGAATAATCTTAGTACGCATTTGGGTTTTTCACCTAACCAATTGGTATTTGGTCAAACAGCAAGGATACCAAATGTGGTAGACTGTGATGCTTTGATAATGACATGAAAATGAGGAAGATGAAATGATGATGAATTTGATAACCAACATAACCATTATTATAACATATAACGATTAAAGACAAAAGAATAATAGCAAATTTTCTGTCCATTTGTACAGGTAGAATCATAGAAGGACACCACTCCTTCCATACATACAATTTAAATAACAGTCCCCAAGGAGTTATCCTTTCCCCAACACTCTAACCTTTTCATGCATGATCTACCACACCCACTTCCCCTTCCATAAAAATTAATATGCAGAAGACCTAACAATCACAGTTCAAAACTCTTCTATAAATAAAGCATGTAGAGAACTACAATAATATATAAACCAGCTAAAACATTGGCTAACAAAAAACCAGAATGACTGCATCACTTCAAAAATACTCTATTACGGTACATTACTTACCCCAGACAGAAAAGATTCAAACATTCACCCCAGCAGTATTTCTAAGCTTGATTTGTGGTCTGCAATATACACATATGGTATCAAGATTTGAACCATGAACCCTAATTGTGTGAAAACTCAATTTTTTTTTTTTTTTTTTATGATTCCTCTGGTGGGCAAAGGTAGAAGCCAACCAAATTCCACTGGAGTTGGGGGAAATTTCCAAGGAAGGTCCAATTCAAAGGTCGAGATGATGCAATGCATTTGAAAGTTAACAAGTCAAAGGTAGTTGAGAAAATAGATAAAAGGAAGTGTTCCAGATTTTACCAGTGGATTACAGTTAAGATGGAATATAGAAGTCAAGTCTGAGGTCAATGAGTCGGATAAAGAAAGTATGAGAGTGTGTAGCAAGGCATGTTGTGCAAGGCCTTCTCAATGGTGGTACGTAACTGGAGAGTTCAAAAGAGCTGTGTTCATTGTAATAGCCATGGTAATAAAGAGTGAGGCAACAATTGGACGGCGGAAAGAGACTGAGAGAGAGTTAGTGGTGAGAGCAGAAGAGTTGATAAGATGGAAAAACCCTTAAACTTCACCATCTCAAGGAGAGCTGTCTGAGTAGAACCACCCCAGATGTGTGAGATATACCAGATAAAGGGAACGAATAACACCCTATTAATAGCAAGCAACTGGGGTAGTGTGAAGAAATTTTGAAGGCGCCTCAGAATATCCAACCTCTTGGAATCTTTTTTAGTAAGAGATGTAATATGTTATCAATTAAGATCATAAGAAAAAAAAAACACCAAGAATATTAAGGATAGATAAAGGTTTGAGTTGTGCGTTTTCAAAGATATTGTAGTTGTGTGGAAGATTATGTTAAGTAGCAAGATGAAAGAAATGAGTTTTTAAGACTGAAAACAACCTTGTTCAAAATGCCCCAATTAGATATTCTAGAAAGGTCAGAGGTTGGTTGCTCCAAGACAACCCCCTAGCGTGACCACTTGCCATTGGGTTTGGGTGAGATCTTTCAAAATTAAATGAGTAATGAAGGGTGGAGTTGTCTGAATAGGAGTGGATAGGTGAAGAAGTAATTGAGAGAAGGTCATTAATGAGAAATAAGGAAAAGAGTTGGGGATATGATAAAACCCTGAGGAACACCACTATTTATAGACTTAAAGGATGAACGGTTGTCTTCCACAACTGATGCTACAGAACTGCCAGAGAGGAAATCAGAATAAAGGTCACAGAAAGGAGGAGGGAAGTTTAAAGGTCTGAGCTTTGTGCCAGACTCTATTGAAGGCTTTCGAAATATCTAGCGCCAAAGAAAAAGATTCACAGAAATGCCGAAGAACTGAAGACTCAAGATTCAGAGAGAGAAGGGTCTGAAGATCGTCAGAAGATCGTCAGTAGAACGTTTCTTACGAAAGCCAAACTGGAAATCAGAGATAAGATTTGAAGAATTGATACGTTTTCAAATCTTCATGTTAAGTATTTATTCAAAAACGTTTGAAAGGTCAGAGGTTAAAGAGATAAGACGATAGTTTGAGAGTGAGATGAGTGCCTTTTTTTGGCATAGGTTAAATGGGTCCACATTTTCAACAAGAAGGGAAGGTCAAAGTAGATAGCCAAAGACAAAATATTTTACTAAAACAGCATGCAAGGTCAGAAGCACAAGTTTTGGAAACCACAAGATCAATACCATAAGGACTGTACATCATCTTTGTGTTAAGCTCAGAGAGAGACCGGAAATTACGTCTTTAGAAATTACAATGTTAGGTATAAATGAGTTAGAGGAGATGGAGGAGGAACAGTATCAGAATCGTCTAAAGTGTAATTAGAGGGAAAGTTTTGAGAGAAGAATTCAACATTAGCAGAAGGTAAACAACAGCTGAGTCGTTGGAAGATACTAGAGAAGGGAAAGAAGAAGAGACAAAGTTAAAGATAACATTTAATGCAAAATGTCAGAAGGAACATGAGAAAGAGGAAGCAGAAAGATTACTGCATTTTCTACAGAAAAGGATTTATAGTGTCCCTGAGAATAGATATTGCACAATTCTGGGATGAAATATAAGTTGCGTGAGTTTCTGGAATTTGAAAACTTCCTGAAGGCAGCGTCCCTGTGACGAATTGCACGAGCTAAACAGAGTTAAACCAAGGTTTGTTAAGTTTAGTTGAAGAGAAAGAATACGGAATGAACGCCTCCATGCTGGAGAATCACCTTGGTAATGTACACAACACAATCCGAGGGACAACTCCCACAAAAGC
>JABUQX010052910.1:0-10000 GCA_015478945.1 Trachelipus rathkii
TTTCGATCAATTCATTTAAATTCATCTCTGTATCGAATACCCTAAGTATCTTCTCTCGTAATCTGTCTCCATCCCTTCTCTCATTTACGTTTTGAATAATTTTCCCGGTAACCAATAGGTTTATTTGCCTGGAGTTGAAGATTGCTTTGTCATCCAGATCATGCAGGCGGCTCTGGTACTTCGTTAACCGGTCTTTCAATTCTAGCACGAAATCCGTAAAAATTGAATCTCTCTCTCTTCTATATTCTATAAAGTCCAGCATGAAGTCGAAAACTGTTTTCTTCTCTTCAGGTTGTAAGAAAATTTTTAACTGGGAAAGAAAGTCTTCTAATTTGGTAAATTTTGAGAAAGAGTTATCTCTGAGCATATATTTTCTCGCTTCGCTATTTTGATCGGATGAGATTGCTGACTTTGCAAAAGTGATCTTTTGGCTTTCGTTTAATGGGCCTAAAGCATCTAGCTGTGTATTCAAAGAAGAAATGAAATCTGGGTATAAGATGCCTTTCCATATTCTTGTCTTAAGATGTCTGCCAAATAACTTTAAATTTTCCGGAATCGTTGGAAACGCAGTGTTAAACAAATTAGTTGGGTAATATGGCGCTCCAAATGGTTGTGGAGGCATATAGGGATATCCTTGCCATGCTCCGGGGTAAGGATGGACCTGGTTAGGCATGGTGTAATTGCCAGGTGGCATGCCTGTATAATAGGGAGGTGGGGGCATCGTCCCCGTTGGTAAAAATCCATAATTTGAAGTGTTCTGTCCTGCTGGAGCACTTTCGTTGTTATTTCCTCCCATAACTCCTCCTGTGAGGACGCTTGGTTGTGGTTGAGCGGTGTTAGGCCCAGCAGAGGTTTGGACCGATCCTATGGCTTGGTTCTGGATCGGTAGGGGCCCGTCGGGTCCCCACGGGGAAGTGTTTCGTAATTCGGCACCCTCCCACTTGCTTTCATTGAGGTTATGTGGTTCGAGCCCACCCCAATTCCTACGCACTTTCTTTTTGGTAGTAGTGTCAACAGTAGCAGGCTTGAGCTGTAGATTTAAAGTGTTGTCTAAAGCAACCGTTTTTTGCATGTATGGTGGAGTTTCGACCCGTGGGGGAGGTGCTCCCTCCCTTACTACTTGGGATGCCGGGCTAAGAAGAGTGAGGTAGGGGTTCGGAGTGGCCCTTGGGTTCAAAGGAGTTTGGAGAGGGGTAATCCCTGGGGGAGCGCGTCCCCTTTCTTGGGTTATGGGCGTTTCATCTCCGCCCCCCCCTCCGTTTACTTGTTCCGGATTATGGCCTTCGTCTTTACTACCCTCATTCAATTCGAGATTCTCATTATCTCTCTCTTCGTCGGCAGCACCGTTGTCTCCTATCTCCGAAATTTGTTTCTCCGCCATTTTGTTTTTTCGGAATCACAAATAATACACAAAACGTCAATATGACACTTAATTATCTCTCCCGTATACGTGCTAAAGCAGTGTCAACCAGTGTTGAAATTATAACTGTTGTCTGCGGACCCTCTCGATACTACTATATATATATATATATATTTATATCGATTTTTATTAAATTGCGAAAAATAGTTGTAGGTGATTCCCAATAGTTAACCTATATGTCAAAAAAGGTGGAAAACTCAACAGAAAAATTGTTGTCCGCAGATCTCATATGCTACTACTTCTACTGCTCAAACTATCTTTTTACTACTATGCGATGTTTAGGTCACCTTATTAAGGTGTGCTAACCAGAAAATCTTCACAAAATTTTTTGTTTTTTCCCCAACTTATATGGCCCCCTATATATATATATATATATATATATATATATATATATATATATATATATATATATATATATATATATATATATATAAATAATTTTAAAATTATCTTAATTCTAATCAGCTTTTGGGGATATAGCTTTCTCAGGCTTTCCTGTCCAGCAGAGTGGGGATAATAATCTGGGGGACCCTCTATAGAGGACAATGTAAATATAATAATATATATATATATATATATATATATATATATATATAAAGTATTTATCACTTAAGACTAAGTCCCCCCCCTTAGATGGTTCCCCAATAAAAAAAATGTCATTAATTTTATATCAGTAAATGCACACATGCAAATGGATATATATATATATAATATAATATATATATAGTATATATATATATATATATATATATATAATTGAGTTGAAACAGCTTCAAGAGAGAGAAAGAAAAAAATGCAGTTTCGAAAATGAGCTCTAGAGTGGAGTTTTCGGCGAAATGTTTACATTAACGGCATACCAATGCCCCGGTTAGTCTGTCGGTGCAGTTCGATTTCTCTCGGCTCACTCCGACTCCAATTTTACGTAAACACTCTCGCCCAGAAAATTCCCGACAAAAACCGACAATTTTGTGAGTCGATTGGCTTTGCAATTTCCTACAGATCCTTTCTCTTTTCAACTTCTGTTCTTCTCAATGTTGTTTCCAATTCAAAAGGAGAGAAAAAGAATAAAGGAAGAAGTGAGGCATATAGGATAATTATTATTATCTTTCCCCGTTTCCCCAATTTCAATTTTCTTAATGCTAAATATCCTTATTTTACAAGCATTATGGCATTATTTACAAAATCTTTGAAATTTAAAATAATGGACATAGGGTAATTATCATTAATTATTACTTATTATTTTAATTGGTGTGGAAATATTTTTCCAAACCAATCTTAATTATTTATATAGCGTGGTTGAATAACGATGCAGGCCCTAGATTCATCTCTTTTCAACCTTCACCATATAATAATAATAATAATAATAATAATAATAATAATGATAATAATAATAATCATTAAATCAAAAATTTTCTTTTTCTTAAAAGAAAGTTTTTAATTTAATGTAAAACAACCATAAAAATGATAATGCGAATGATTCGTTCATTCACGTTATCACAAATATGCAATTAGTGGGCAAAATAATAATAATAATAATAAAAAATAATAATAATAATAAAAATCGAAATTTTTATTATTGGCTTAAATTAACGGTGGATCCACCTAAATCATTATTGCAATGGTCCCTAATCATTTAACTAATTAGTTTAATAATTATAGGCCTTTATATATATATATATATATATATATATATATATATATATATATATATATATGATTTTTTGAGAAGATACAATCAAATGTTGATTTAATTGTATCTAACTCTCTTACGGGTACATCTGCCCACTTTATGGGACCTAAAGAGGTGTCTGGATGAGTAAGTAGCCATGGGCCAGGGTTCGGATACGCTGTCTGAATTTGTCATCTCAAAAGAAAAGATTCGCAATCCGTCGCAAGGAATAGCCAGTTTATAGTAATGTATTCTTGATTCCTTATTACTATCTATGGCTAGAAGGGCAGTTAAGCAAGTCTTCTAGTGATATTTATTTTCGCCCAATGTGGGACTTTTTACAGACAAAATTCAAATCACAAAACAAGATCCATATAAAGAACACCTAGGAATAATAAACTTTTGATAATAAAATACATAAAAAGAAATCTAATTGCTGGAATTAAATGAAAGTATTAATAATTACTAATGAAATACATATTTGCTTGAGAAACATGTGGTGGCATGATTAGCATTCATAGACATAAAAACAATACATCAAAGCATATTTTACCTGATGGCTTATTCCATCTAAATATTTTACCTGATGGCTTATTCCATCTAAATACATAATAGAATCATGTTTCATTTAATAATTACATAATGATTAATTAGAAGGACACAAATTTATGATACACTGAAAAGAATATTCACATTTTACATACCTCTTATAGGTCAGATAATAATGCCATAATGATAAACGTTTTAGCTTCGCTTTGTTTATGGAGCTGATTCTTTTATTTAAAATATAAAATGTTTATCATGCTGTAAAATATAATTATAAGCATACCGGAAGAATGTGATTATTAATACAATTACATTCTTTTAGTATGTAATATATATATATATATATATTATATATATATATTATATTATATATTGTTATGGGGTCGATCTCTGATTCACCATATTTTATTAGTTTCCGGCCAGGTACTGGACTCAAGGACACAATAGGTCTAGTTCTTATATGATAAATACAATGAGCTATCCCTAGCTCTATCCTCTAGCTCGTATAATCGACTGAGTCAGCATATAAGATAATTTACTGATTTGTAGGTATGTAATAGACATAGTCGTGACAAGTATGAGAGGTGAGTATAATATGCGAATTCAATATTCTCGACAACAAGCGTCACTTTCAACTCATACAGAAGTGACCGCGCACTAGCACTAAGTCGCTGCTGTACGCTTGCTGATTGCAAATGACAATCCTCAATGCACGCAATACAAACCCAAACAGGAATTCTTATTGCGCTCGTAACGTTCACGGAGAGACAAGAGAAGAAGCAAGAGAGAGCTTTGTTGGTAGAGCCGACCTATTTTCGATCGGATTGATTCACAGAAGTAGCGTTTACTAAACGTGAGTTGTTGAGAGTATAATTTTAAATGCTGGAATCTAATTAAAGATGGGAATTACATTTCGAATTAAAGTACTATACGTACGATATATATATATATATATATATATAATATATATATATGTATGTTATATTATATATATATATATATATATATATATATATATATAATATATATTATATATATATATATATTATATATATATATATATATATATATATATTATATATATATATATATATATATATATATATATATATTATTATATAAAATATATAGATATATATATATATATATAATATATATTATATATATATATATATAATATAATATGATATACACCTGTAGCTATATAGTATATATATATATATATATATATATATATATATATATTATGTGCGTATGTGTGTGTGTGTGAGTGTGTGAGATATTGCATCTTATAAATCACTGCTGATAACGCTGATAAAAACAAATAAAATTTGAAACTATAAAAGTGGGAAAATAAAATTCCCACGCTTTTGAGTAATACCGAATCCAAAACAATAATCATAAATACGTCAAAAAATATCAATATTTCATCATTATTCTCCTGTTGTACTTTGGAAAGGTAAATATACAATTTTTGTGAGTCGTGCTTTTTTTTGTATGTTTTATTTTTTGTTTTGTTTTGTGTTTTTTTCTCTTAAAAACAAGTAATGAAATTCTATGCCTTAATTAAGACAGTTATTATTATTATTATTATTATTATTATTATTATTATTATTATTATTATTATTATTATTATTATTATTAGTATTTATTATTATTATAATTAATTTTTATTTTATTATTATTATTATTATTATTATTATTATTATTATTATTATTAATAATAATAATATTAATATTAATATTAATATTATCATTATTATTATTATTATTATTATTATTATTATTATTATTATTATTATTATTATTATTATTATTATTATTATTATTATTATTATTATTATTATTATTAGTAGTAGTAGTAGTAGTAGTAGTAGTAGTAGTTGTAATAATAGTAGCAGTAACAGAAGTTGTAGTAGACGACTCATAATAAAATATTTTAAACACTCACCAAATTTGAATTAAAATATTTTTAAAGTTTATTAAAACAATTCAAACATGCTTTAATGCATGTATTACAATGAATGGAGTATATGATTTTGTGACAATAACAATATATCAGCATATAATTCTAAGCTTGTTTTAAACATATATTAATGCTTGTATTACGATAAGTTTTATAACATGTCTTAAAACATATATCAGAGCATGTTTTTGAAGCGTACAATGAAAAACATTCAGACAATTCTAAGCTTGTTTTAAACATTTAAAAATGTTTGTATGTATTTAATTGAATAGCCTAAGTACTGTAAAACACGTATCAGACTATACTTTCAAACGCGTAATAAATACTTTTTAAAACATTACACCTCAACATAGATTGGTAATATTTATATATAACAATGTCTAATGGGTTTACAACAATTAGAACAAGTATTTAACAGGAATTAGGAGATGTATTAAAATGTATTAAAATTTGAATTTAAACGTTGTCTACTGGATTTACAGTTTCTCAATCCTTCCACCTCATCATGAAAGGAATCTGTTTGATCCTCGCTCTTGTTGCTTGTGCTTCAGCAATCTCAACCGTTGATCAAGAATGGGAGAATTTTAAAGTAAGTATGAAGTTGGGTTTTTCGATGCTTGTCAAACGTTTGAGATAGTATGAAGGTTGCTTGGCTCTGTTTGAAATATGACTTATAAGCTAGGTGGTTTGATTCTGTTTGAAATATGACTTGTAAGCCAGGTAATTTGATTCTGTTTGTAATATGACTTGCAAGCCAGGTGGTTTGATTCTACTTGAAATATGGCTTATAAACCAGGTAGTTTGATCCTGTCTAAAATACGACCTATAAGACAGGTGGTTTTATTCTGTTTGAAATATGAACTATAAGCCAGGTGGTTTGATTCTGCTTGAGATATGACTTATAAGCTCTATTTTAATTATGATCAAACCGCCTTCATACGAATTTATAAAGCTTATCAAACATCGGGAAATGCAACTTTTATTTTTAAAAAAGGGAAGGTTTAAATTTTAAGGTATTTTCCATTTACTATCATTGTCTTTTTTTATTATTATTTTAAATGAATTATTTATTATTATTATTATTATTATTATTATTATTATTATTATTATTATTATTATTATTATTATTATTATTATTATTATTATTATTATTATTACTATTATTATTATTATTATTATTATTGTTAGTCTGATATCTATTGTTATTATTATTATTATTATTATTATTATTATTATTATTATTATTATTATTATTATTATTATTATTATTATTATTATTATTATTAAAATATGTTAGCTTAGGGTTAAGATTACATTATGTTATATAAACTATCATAATTAATGATTTTTCTATTTAAATATTAAATTCAATATGGGCTCAAAGGATTAAAACGTCCCTTCAGACGCCCATTTTTTTCGGTGTATTTTTATATTAAATTATTTTTTTAGTGATAAATGTAATGTCATATTGTTGAAAATATAAATTATAAAATATTAATTATTATTATTTTTATTATTATTATTATTATTATTATTATTATTATTATTATTATTATTATTATTATTATTATTATTATTATTATTATTATTATTATATTACATAATTATTAATATTATTATTGCTACTGATATTATTATTATTAATATTTTACTATTCTTATTATTATTATCATATTATTTTAAGTAATTATATATTAATTAGCATATATTATTATATTATTATTATATTTATTATTATTATTATTATTATTATTATTATTATTATTATTATTATTATTATTATTATTATTATTATTATTATTATTATTATTATTATTATTATTATTATTATTATTATTATTATCGTAACAATAGTATTAGCAGTAGCAGCAACAGCTGAATTTGAGGCATTTAACAAGAAGGCAAAATTGAAAGAGGAGCAGTTTACTGCTAATCATGTAATATTAGTTAAAACGATAGATTGATAGAGAAATTATAAAAATTAAGCAGTGTGTGGTATAAAGCAAACTCAAATTTTACCACATTCCTTTCTAGATGTTATAAAATCCTATAATTCCCTATCTATCTATCTATCTATCTATCTATCTATCTATCTATCTATCTATCTATCTATCTATCTATCTATCTATCTATCTATCTATCTATCTATCTATCTATCTATCTATCTATCTATCTATCTATCTATCTATCTATCTAACTATCTATCTATCTATCTATCTATCTATCTATCAAAGAATAACAGCTTTTCATCTTTTTGGTTTCAGGTTAAGTTCAACAAGCAATATGCCGGCGAAGAAGAAGCTCGTCGTCATAAAATCTTCCTTGAAAACAAGGCTTTAATCACTGAACACAACAAGAAATATGAGAATGGAGAAGTTACTTACAAAATGGGAGTCAACAAATTTGCCGATATGGTAATTACAGTAGATATTTATTAGTTATATTTCTAATCTTGTTGTTTTTAAGACTTGGAACTTCGTTATTATTATTATTATTATTATTATTATTATTATTATTATTATTATTATTATTATTATTATTATTATTATTATTATTATTATTATTATTATTATTATTATTATTATTATTATTATTATTATTTTAAATATAGAAGCAAAATTAATAAAACTCAGCTTGTTAGGCTTCTATTTAATAAATTAATAGACATCTTGAATAGGCCTTTTGGATTGAGAGAAGTATGGAAGGAAGTACTTGGAGGATGTCATCATTGTAATTAATCCACCTATTTAACCCAATACATCTTAGTCCACCTATGATAGGGTGTTGAATAGGCTTAACTTTGTTAGTTAATTTTATTATTATCAATGAAAACTTTCCAGAATTGCTAAATTGGTTAATATATTTTGATATCTAACATATAATTACCACAGGTTGTATTTTTTTGTGTATTTACGTTAGTGACTTAGCACTATTTTGCCTTAGTTTTAAAGTATTGCATTATATTTTTTATTTAAAATATTTACAAATACATATAAAATAAATTTAATCAAAACTCTTTAAAGACACGTAAAATCTTTTCTGTTTCTCTGTCTTTCTGTCTCGTCGTCTCTCTCTGTTACTGTTTCTGTCTTTACCTCTCTTTCTGTGACCAAAATCACACAATAAAGATTTTTGAAAATTATTTATCAAAGCTGTAAAAGGAATTAAACATGCTCTTTTTTTTCTGACGGGTCATTTTTGCAATTTTTAGCTTATTGAAGAAACATCTTATCTTAGAGGATACAAACGTTTCGGTAAAACCCCAAAGGGAGCTTCTATTTTCAAACCTGTAAAAGGAGCAGCCTATCCCGAGACAGTTGACTGGAGAGATCAGGGATATGTTACTGAAGTCAAAGATCAAGGACAATGTGGATCTTGCTGGTCATTCTCAGCTGTAAGAAAAATCAATTTTAATTCGAAATATTAAAGAAAAACATTACACAGAGACCTTGAGTTGATAAATCTGTTTAATTTTTCCCCCCTTTCAGACTGGAAGTTTAGAAGGTCAGAACTTTGCCAAAACAGGAAAACTTGTCAGCCTTTCAGAACAGAATTTAGTAGACTGTGTACCTGGAAGCAGTTGCAATGGTGGGTGGATGGTTGAAGCTTTCGCTTGGGTTGAAAATAATGGTGGAATTGACACTGAAGCAAGCTACCCATACACTGCTAGGGTATGATTATTATTATTATTATTATTATTATTATTATTATTATTATTATTATTATTATTATTATTATTATTATTATTATTATTATTATTATTATTATTATTATTATTATTATTATTATTATTATTATTATTATTATTATTATTATTATTATTATTATTATTATTATTATTATTATTATTATCATTATTATTATTCATTATCATTATCATTAATCATCTTTATCATTATCATTATCATTATTTCATTATCATTATTATCATTATCATTATCTTATTATTATTATTATTATTATTATTAATTATTATTATTATTATTATTATTATTATTATTATTATTATTATTATTATTATTATTATTATTATTATTATTATTATTATTATTATATAAAAATGCAAAAGCAATTTTTCAAGAATTATTATTAGTTTAGCTCTTTTTATTTTTTTTTATTCATTTTTTTTTCAGAATGGAGAGTGCCATTACGATCCAGCTAACATCGGTGGTACCTGCGCTGGCTTCAATATGATCACTCCAGGAAGTGAGACTGATCTTTATGCAGCAGTCGCGACTATTGGCCCCATCTCAGTTGCTATTGATGCCAGCTATATGTCCTTCCAACTTTATGAAGAAGGTGTTTACTATGAGTCACGCTGCAGCACCACAGTGCTTGACCATGGAGTTTTAGCTGTTGGTTATGGTACCTACAATGGTGAAGACTATTGGCTGGTCAA
>JABUQX010052910.1:15000-20000 GCA_015478945.1 Trachelipus rathkii
CTGATAGAATGGCTACAGACACAGAAAAACACCAGAGAACAACGTTTTAAAAGGCAAAAAAGCTACAGTTTGGTGTTTATATGGTCAAAATCGGCTGAAAATTCCGAATTTTATGTCCATATTTAGGGAGCGGGCTTAAAATGGGGCTCAGCCCTAGCCCAACATTGGACCATATCCTTCACCTGAAAGAAAATGGGTAATTGTCTGTTCGTTGTGACGTCATAACTTGTTCGGGTACTTTTTTATGAAGTTTCTCCTTCCCTTTCAATTTCATGTTTCTTATTCAGCTTTGGCCGTAAATTTTCTTTATTTTATTTTTTTTTCATCGCAGTTTATTAGGCAACTTTGGCTGTAAATTTTCTTTATATGATTCTTTTTCTTTCTTTTTTTTGTTAAAAAAATCATGTTTCACTCACAATTAATAAAGTATCATTATAAAAAACTGATTTGGTATCTAGCAATATTTAAACTTAGTTTTATAGAGAACGCTTTTTTTCAACTTTCTTACTGAAACCTATCAACAACATGCTTAGTTTTACAAAGATTTCAGTTGACTTACTATTATAAGAGGTCAAATGTTACTAGAGTCGAAAGGTAAGCTGCACTTGGCAAGGTTGATAAATATTTCATAATCACTTTTATTTCGGAGTATCAAGGGCTCTCGTGCAGGTGGGTTCACTTGCCTTGAGCTCGTGATAGTATAGTACTGAAGGGCAGTATTTTGTCTACCTGGTGGGACGGCATATGCATTTCATTGGTGAGGTCCGCTCTCAAAAACAAAAAAAAAAAACTTTCGTTTCAGCCGTTGCTGTATAAACATCGTTTCTCATTCGTCTTTTAAAGTTTATAACAAAAATACGTGTTTATTTAAAGTAAGATAATAGACAGCCTTAAAAGAAAATAGTCGGAGATATTCACGGAGGTCGAGTGTGAATCGTGAGCATTATTAATATTTGTGAAGGATTAAATTTGTTAGCCTTATCTTTAATTTGCGGTAAAACAAATGTGAACGACTTTAACTTGAACTATATTTGTGAATAATCTAACTTAATCTTAAGTTGCTCTTAGAGAATATTCAATCTTTCTCTAACTTAGTCAGAAATATATTTCTGAAGGAGCAACGATACACACTAAATATCTTCTTGGAGGCGAGAAACATTTTTGCAAATAGTCGTTTCAAGCTGTGAGAAACTTCAATTGTCTTAATCAGCTTTTTTCAAAAAGGAAACATAATATTCAACGAAAACATTAAACTGCCTTAGCCTCCAGGAAAAATAAACCTCTAATCTACTAACTTTGCGTTATAGAGAACAAAATAATATTTATTCGCAGTTATACCCCAAGTTGCATTGAGTAAAATAACCGTAACTCAAACTGCGCATTGCATAACTTGGGCAAAAATAAATTAATAAATTACGTAATATAATCACCCATTATATTAACATGCATAATAAAATACAAGACGATCGACGATTGTTTTATCTTGAGAAAGTTTTGGTAAGAATAGAAGCTTGGAAAAGTTTTAGTTTCTCACTGCAGACTTGTACTGCAGGTAACTTAAGAAAAGTTTTCGTACTTAACCAATTAGCTTAAAGTTGACTTAAAAACTTTTCCGTTTTCCAAGTTTATAGAAAGAAATTTACTTGAGAAACTGTTTTTCACTGCAGACTTCAACTGCAGTTATCTTGAGTAAACATTTTTGAATTAAAAAAATCTTTTTGCGTTAAAATTAGTACTCACTCGTTTATAGCTTAACGGCTACAGTCAAACTTTACTAAAAAAGTTAAGTAGTTATAAAAACTTTTAAAAGATATATATATATATATAATATATATATATTAGTGAGTATATATATATATATAATATAAGATATATATATATAATTTATTATATATAGTATATATATATATTATTATAGTATATATATATATATATATGTATATGATATAATATATATATATATATGGTACAGCCTTCCAGAAAGCAACATGCACTTAACAAAAAAACCATAACAGGTACAGGAAAATAACTAACATTTTATTAATCAGGAGACATTTTTTACCAATGAAATTTAAAAAAATAAATAAATACGGTTTGAAAAATTTAATAGGATAAAAATTGTGAAAAACGCTTGTATGATTTTAACCGTTTCTGAAAAACCGCAAGAAGCCTCGCTTACTCCGGTAGGCCACGGCAGATGCAAGTTGAATTTTTTCTTTTATCACTAAAGATACCACGGGTAAACAAGAACGTGGGCAAGAGTCGGGGTTTTTCGGCCTAACCGAGGGGGACGACGGGGGTGGGGACTTTCGTCCCACCTCTGTCCCTCCGGTTCGGAGCCTCAATACCCCCTAAAAAAGGATAATATAAAGAAAAATAATAGTATTCTCCCAAACGTAAACTTAAAATACATGTTGGCAACTTTATTGTGTTTCTCGGAGTAATGTAACGAATTCAGGTCATTCAACCGAACTTCTCGTCTTAAATTAATATAGTAATATAAGTGGTATTTAAGCTTTCGCTGCGTGGGGCTATTATTCAGACTGATCGAATGTTCGTGCGTTGACGCGAGGCTTTCACAATATTCAAGCATGAAGAGCTCTAGATCTATGCTAAATTCATCGTTATGTTTTTATTATGATTTTTCTTGTTACTTTGGAGGTTCTATACCTCATTTAAGCCATCTGAAGGCCTTTGGTAATTTTTCAGGTAATTTGGGCGGAGTTTTATTTCATAAACAGAGGTTCTTCCGAATGCGCAGGATACATATCTAACCGCAATGAGAATATCATTTTCAAGAATAGTGTTTTCCCGGCTTGACGAGAAAGTATATGAATACATTTAATACAAAGATAAATTTTTCACAATAATGCTCTTTTGTTAAACCATCATTTATAATCCCACCAACTACTTATTACTACATTTACCCCCATCGCCTAGGGACCTGCCTCCCTATACAGCCTCGATACAAAATCTTATTTCCTTACGCTGAGCTTGATATATAATATTTATTATATTATAATTATATATATTATAATATAATTATTATAGTGATAAATATTTATTTTTTATAATAGATTTATATAATTCACACTTACAAAATATTATATACTATATTATATATAATTGAAGATTATATATTATAGGTAAATATATATTATATATAATATATAATACCTTAAAAGTGTATATTAATATATAATTATATATCAAATATATATATAGTATATTAATAAATATATATTAAGTAAAAATTAAATAGAATATATATTATATATATATAAGTATAATATACTATATTATATATATATATATATACTATATATAATATATATATATAATATAGAGGAGAGCAGGACGAGAGAGAGTGTGGGCGCGTTTACTAGTGTTTCAGATGATTTGTTTCATATCCCTTTTTGAATAAATGGGGGACTCTAAGTTAGCTACTTTCTGGCATGATTCTTCATACCCCCTCCCACTCGCCCTAAACATCTTGAGTACAAAATAAATGTTTTTTGGCCTCATAATATATATATAATGAATTATATACTCAAGTATATATATATATATATAATAATATATATATATATATATCATTATCAGTACTAATAGATTATTTAATATATATTATATAAATATATATATATATATATATATATATATATACGAATAATATTATATAGTGATGAATAGTATATATAATATTTATATTTATAAATGATAGTAATTAAATGCGACTATACGGATAGGAATATTCAGCCGAATATATAATATATAATATGTTGTATAGACTATATAACCATTCAAAAGACTATTATAATATAATATTATATATATTATAATAAATTAAGTATTATAATACAATAGAATATATATATATATAATAAGTAATATATTATTAGATAGCACACAGGTAGATTTATATTTAGTAATAATACACTACATATACTATGTATAGTTATCATATAGTATATATAAATATATAAATATATATATATATATATATAATTATTATATAGTTATATATAGCACTATATATATATAGATATATATATACTATATATTATATATATATATATATATATATATATTATTAACTATGTTAATATTATAATGCATATATATATTAGTGATATGATATATAGTATATTATGATATATAATATATATATATATATTATATATAATATATATAATATTATAATCTTATATTATAGTATATTATATAATATATATATATATAAAGATAGCTTTATATATATAGATAGAGAGATAGAGAGAGAAGAGGGAGAGAGAGAGGCGAAGAGTAGAGAGAGAGAGAGAGAGAGGCACGAGGAAGAGAGAGGAGAGAGAAGATGAGAGAGAGAAGAGAGAGAGAGAGGAGGAGGAGAGAGAGGAGAGAGAAAGAGTGTGTGGTGTTTTCCAATATTGGTAGATGCTCTTTTCAATATCCCTTTTGAAAGAATGGGGGAGTGTTAGTTAGCTGCTGGACATATTCATCTGCCTCTTTACCCCTCCCCCTAAAATCTTGAGTACAAAATAAATGTTATTTGGTGTCATGCTGTAACTTTAGAAATATATATATATAATATATATATATCTATACATATCACTATCACGTATAGAGTAATATATGATATATAGTATTATAAACGTATGATATATATATATATATATATATATATATATATAGTTCATTATTTTGTAATTAATTACTTAATATATATCTAATAAAAATAATTAAGAATAAGATAATAAGAATAAAATTGGATAATAAAAATAAGAATAATTAAATAATAATAAATCATTTAATAATAAAAAATAATATATAAAAATAAATTAATAATAATACAATAATATAATAATAATAATAATAAATGAATATATTAATAATTATCAACAATTTTAATTATAATAATACATAATATATTAAAATATAATATAAGAATAATAAATATAAATAAAAGAATAAAATAGGAATGAATTAAGAATACTTGTGTA
>JABUQX010052911.1:0-10000 GCA_015478945.1 Trachelipus rathkii
CCTTACCCCCAATCTTGGGGCAAAGAGGAAAGTGAAGAAAGAAAGAGAATATATATATATATATCCAGCTAATAAGTGATTAATATTCTTTGAATTGACGAGTACTGAGTGATATCTTTGGTGAACAGAAATTTTTTATTTGTTACCAAAAATCATTGTATATTTTCCATTCAGCTCTTGTTTTCGAGGTTAGTATTTATATACTGTATATATATATATATATATATATATATATATATATATATATATATATATATATATATATATATATATATATATATATATATATATATATATATGGTACATATATTTACAGACAAGTGTGTTATTTATATAACATTCTGAAGTACGGTATACTTTTGTGCTGGTTTCCAATAAAGAATTACAAGATATTTTTTGATAACTGGTTCTCGTCCATGGATTTGGCAGGTGTTTTGAGGGAGAAGGGGATTCTCTTTGCATCAAATGTGCGCCCAAATCGACTGAAAGGAATCACATTCAAGGATGAAAAAGATCTGAAGAGAGAGGGAAGGGGAAGCTATGATGATTGGGTTGATAGAGTTACTGATTGTGTTGCCATACGTTTGTATGATAACAAGTCGGTACACCTATTATCCAATTATGCTGGTATTGAACCACACGATAGGTGCCGCAGGTGGAAAGCTAAGGAAAACAAATATGTTGATATCGAGAGGCCATTTGTTGTACAGGAATACAACAAGTACATGGGCGGAGTTGATCTGGCGGATATGCTCATTGAGCTATACCGGATCAACTTCAAGTCCAGAAAATGGTACACTCGTATCTTTTATTATTTGTTGGACCTTAGCGTTGTCAATGCCTGGCTGTTATACCGGAGGGTCCATGTGAGCAAAGGTCTCCTCAAAAAGAACATCATGCCACTAGTCGATTTCAAAACGGACATAGCGGATGGGCTTATGAATTGTAGGAGTAGTGGCACCCCGTAAGGAAGACCTTCGAAAGCCGAAGCCGGGGCCGGGGCCGGGGCCGGGGTCGGGGCCGGGGCCAGAGCAATGGCAGAACGAGAAAACAGAGGTCAAAACAGAGAATATGCTCCCGCACAATGTGTCAGGTATGACAACCTTTCCCACTGGCCAGTGTTTACAGATGGGAGGAAAACTTGCAAACTTTGCAAAAACCTCAAGATGTCAGTCATGTGCGAAAAATGCAAAGTTCATCTTTGCCTCCTCCCTCGGCAACAAAATACCACGTTCTTTGTTCAATATCATAAGCATTAGTCTAGTCTTGTTTTACCCTCTCTCTACCTATGCCTCTTCTATATATATTATATACTAATATATATATATTATAGTATATATATATATATAATATATATATATATATATATATTATAATATATAATATATATATATATATATACGTATATATATGTATATATATATATTATAATATATATATATATTATATAAGTATTATAAATAATTAATAATTATATATATATATATACATATATTATATATATATATATATATAATATATATATAGTATAGTATATATAATATATATATATATATAATATATATATTAATATTACATATAGTATTATATATATATATATATATATTATTGAAAAACGAAAATTATATTACGGAAATATTATTATATTTTAATAATATATGAAAAGAAATATATATATATATATATATATATATTTGCTTCAGTCAATAGATGTAAATTTAAAATTTATAAATTTTTATATTTATTGTTATTATATATATATAAATATATATATAGTATAATAATATATATATATATATTAATATATATAATATATAGTATATATTATTATAATATATATTATATATATTATATATATATAATATATATATATATATATGATATATATATATATATATATATATATATATATATATATATATTATATATATATATATAACCTATTATATATATATATAATATTATATATATATATATATATATTATATATATATATATATATTATATTATTATATATATATATATTATTATATAATATATATATATAGTATATATATATTTTATATATATTAAGTATTATATATATATATATATATATATATATATGATATTATAATTATATATATAATATATATATATATATATATATATATATATATATATTAATATGATTTTTATTTTCATATTTCTTATGTACAAATTATTTTTATATAAAAATTCAAAAACTATACATTATTCTATTTATTTATGCCTAATTTGCATGTTTTAGTTAGTAATTTACAGTATTATAGCCAAATTATTGCTAGAGTGCCAAAAATTTTAAAATATACTCTTAAGTCCTGACCGGTCACCGGTGACCGTTTTTATTTTTGGCACTAAAAAATGTAATTTTTTTTTCAAAAACAGTTCTAATGTTTTATTAGGGTCCTATTCACCTTGAATTTTTTCATAATTCAGGACTTAAAGGGTTAAGAAGAAGAGCGGTATTAGGGCCCTTCACCAATCTAATGACTCTGACATTATGTAAAAGATTAATATTGACTTTAGTTTTTAGCGTTGTAACAATTGTTTATATCCGTAAAACTAATTCAGAACTTCGTTTGTCAAAAGTAAGTTTATATTTGTTTTTCACATATATTTGTATTTTTAGAATGTATTATCAATTATAATTTATTTTTTACATTTCTATTGAAGAAAATCACACCCTAGTTACGGATCATGGGAGGAAATAAGAAAGATAAAGAGGAGAAAGCCGCGCCGGAAACAGTAGAAAAGAGGAGAAAAAGTTGCCCCAATAATTCAAAGGAGAAAAAGAATAATAATGCGAATGGAAAAGGAAAAGTAAGAAAGATTGGGTGTGGAGTATGCAAAGACATAGTTAGATTTCCAGGGATAAACATTCTGAATGCTTTGTCTATAGAACCATGGCAATTGGTGAAAGACATAAAAAGAGAGGATATCGCAACTGGTGAAGGATGGAAGGAATTTATCAAAATTTTTGACAAAAAATATGGCATAGATGAAAAAAGAACAAAGATCAGAAACATGAATGATCTCTTCAGAATTATGAGAGGAAAAGAAGAAAGCATGGTAGATTATGTAAGTAGATTTGATGCAACCTTGAGGAAAAGTATTGCATCAGGAATGAAGGAAATGGATGAGGAGCAAACTGGAGGTTTGTTATTTGTGAGGAGTAGGTTAGACGAACAAGATGAAAAAATCGTGATGAGTAGTCTAGATGGTGAAATGAAATACAAGAGAGTGAGTGAAGTATTGATGGATATTATGGGAGATAGCGTTAAAGGAGTTCAAGGAAAAAATGAAAGAATTTGGCTAAGTGAAGGTGAAAAGAAAAAGGATATAAAATGCTTTAATTGTAACAAAGAAGGACATATGAAGTATCAATGCCCTGAAAAAAAGGAAAAATTAATTTGTAAAAGTTGTCGCGGAGAAGGCCATAGTGAATCGGTCTGTAGATTTAAAGACAGGTTTTGTGGAACCTGTGGAAAAAAGGGTCATCTGAGATATCACTGTTCAAGATTCGGTGAAAAAAAGGTGGAAGATAATAAGGGAGAAATAGTTCTATTAGGAGAACTTCATATTGACAACTATGAAAGAAATGAAAGGGACGTTTGGGGTATCATAGATACAGGATGCCCTAATACCGTTGTTGGCGAGTTGTGACTAGGGTATATAATGAGTTCAATGAGCGAGGAAGAATTAGAAGAAATGTACCAAACTGAAAAAAAGATTTGTAAGAATTATTTTTTTGGTAATGAAAAATTTGAGAGTAAAAGCAAAATGAATATTCCAATCCTCCTTGGGGATAGAAAGGTTTATATAGAAACTGAGATTCTAGAAGGTAATATTCCTCTGCTTATTGGAACTAAAGTACTAGAAAAACTCAAGTCAAAAATTAATTTTAAAGAAATGATCTTAGAATGCAATGAACTTGTTGAAAGGAAAAAGATTCCTTTTGTGAAAGATGAGAAAGGTCATTTGAGAATAAAGTTGAGAACTAGACAAGAAGGAAAAAGTGTTTGGTTAAATATAAAGGAAGAGAGATGGTTAGAAGATGATCAGAAATGGGAGAAGAATTGTAGGAAACTTCACCTTCAATTTGGACATTGTAGTTTTGAGAAACTTAAAGAATTGATTAATCAGTATACAAAAAAAATAATGCAAAAATTTTGGAGATAAATTAAAAGGAAAAATATTTAAATATTAAAAAATCTATGTGAAAATTGTGATATTTGTAAGAGATTTAAAAAAACTCCTAGTAAACCTGTAGTAGGTTTGCCTTTAGCTAAGAAGTTCAATGAACTCATAGCATTAGATATTGGTGAAATGGACGGTGATAAATTTCTTGTATTAATAGATTGGAATACGAGATTCTGTCAAGCAAAATGGATAAAAAGTAAAAGACCCGAAGAAATGATAGAAATTGTAATGGAAAGTTGGATAGGAATTTTCGGTCCACCAGAGAAAATAATAACTGATGGTGGAAGGGAATTCCAGAATAAGGAATTTACAGAATTTACAGATAGTTTTGGTATCGAACTTTTAAGCACTGCAGGTGAAAGTCCTTGGAGCAATGGCAAATGCGAGAGAATGGTAGGAATTCGTGAAGAAAAGTCTAAGAAAGTAAAAGAAGTAAAAAAGCAGGAGGAAAGAAATGGCTCTTCTATTGGATAGTCAAAATGCTAGAAATGGGGATAATTTCAACTGGTGGTTTTTCACCAAGACAGAAAGTGTTCGGAATATATAATACAACTATGAAAGAAGAAGAAGAAGAAGAAGAGTACACTCCGGCTCAATTGGAAGAAAATTGGGAAGGAATCAAGTTGAATGAGATTATCAAAATTCAAGAAAAAATACAAGAAATAGTACAAAGTGTAGATTGTAGGAATAGGATAAAGAGAGCTTTAAAACACAATGTCAGACATCATAAACTTGAGGAGGCAGAATTAGAAGACAAAGTTTTCTATAAGAAGAGGAATGAAAACAGATGGAGAGGACCTGCAAAAGTGGTGGGGAGAGAAGGAAAAACCGTGTAGGTGAGAAGAACAAGGAGGAACATGGATGAAGATTTGAGTAAGTGCATAGAACAGACGTCTTATCGTTCTGTATTAGGAAAACTTAATTGGCTAGCACAGCATACTAGGCCTGAGTTGAGCTTCTCTGTAAGTAATCTAGGTAGAAATATGCAATGTGCGAATGGTCATAACATGAAGGAAATAAATAAAGTAGTGGAAAAAAAGGATAAAAACTGAGTTTGTAATAGGGAAATTGAAAAAGGGAAAATTAGTTCTGGAAGTTTATCCTGACGCATCTTTTGGAAATATTGATGAAGGTAAGACTCAAATTGGTTACTGTGTATTATTAAGAGATAGTAATGGAAGGAAGAACACAATTGTGTGGAAGTCGAAATTAGCAAAAAGAGTTGTAGGATCCACTTTAGCTGGTGAAACTATGAGTATGGTAGAAGCAATAGAATGGGCTGAATATATAAAATTCTTATGGGAAGAATTAAATGTGATGACTGAGGAAGATTTTAAAGTAGAGATAATTGTTAAAACAGATTGCAAATCTCTTCGTGATAATATTCGGTCAGAATCTGGAGTTAAAAATAGAATGTTAAGAATAGATATGTTGAATATCAAATCTAAATTGGAGGATGGTATAGTTAATAACATAGAATGGATAAGCAACAGAGACCAAATTGCTGACGGATTAACCAAAGAGAAAAGTAATAATAAAATCTGGAGTTTATTAAAGATAATAGATTAGGAGGAGATTAGAGGGAGAAAGAAAATAGAATTAGATTGATTTTATTTTCAGTCTTGTGTAGGAAGATATTTCTTACTACTGGAGTGACGATACAGAAGATTTTGGAAGTCAACTCTACAAGAGAAATTCGTTAAATTAGGAATAATTTTTATAGTTTTTATTTAATTAGATATTAGTTTTTTTTAATTTTTTTGTCAGTTAATGAACTCAAAAAAATGAATTATTTTCTGATATACTTTTTATTAAGATAAATATGTGAGACAGTAGTCAAAGGAAATGAAACGTGTAAAATAAATGTGTTCAAGTAAAAAGTAGTAAAAAACGAGTTTAGTTAAAGAAGGAAATATTTTTTAAGATTGTTGACTTTATGATTTTATATAGGTAAAATAATAAGGATAGTCAAGTTCTTTTTAACAGCCCTTGGGTAACCAGTTCATCCGTAGATAGAATTAATAACCTCTCCAACTATGCTATCACTGAAGATGAAAAAATTCTGTTGGGTTATGGTTTATCTTTCACAATCAATAAAAACGACCCTTTAATTCAATTTTGTACCGATTTTGAAAATTGGAAAACCCGGAATACAAATCTCAACTTTAATCATGACTTCATTAAAGGACTTTTAGTGGATGACATCATTAATTACTCTCAAAGGAACTCTGTACCGAAGAAATTTCATGACGCTATATCTTCACTCAAAAATAACAAGGATATTGTAGTAACGAGATCAGACAAAGGTCAGAATCTGGTCATCTTAAACAAAATTGATTATCTTTCTAAATGTAACACTTTACTTAATGATAACTCCACCTACACTTTACTTAACAAAAACCCTCTTAATAATTCCCACACTCTTTTCAACCAACAACTTAAACTCATACTCAAAGATTCACCTCAACTTCTCAATGATCTAAAACCTAGTCTTCCCCGTCTCTCCCAATTCTACGGTATCCCTAAGACACACAAACCCAACATTCCCGTTCGTCCAATTATCTCTAATATTAATTCTGTTCCCTACAAACTCTCCTCTTGGTTATCAAAAAAACTAAAACCTTTACTTGGCCAAATATCCCCCTCTCATCTTAAAAACACAGAAGACTTCATTTCTCAAACTACTCTATCTCTCCTCATAACCAACCATATACTTAGCTTTGATGTTGTCTCTTTATTTACCTCTGTCCCTGTTCCTTACACCATTTCCCTATTAGAAAGATACTTCTCTCTGAAAACTCCTTACAAATTATGAACTAAACCCTTTCCCTTTTTACTAAAAAACTTCATACTCCTACCCTTAAACTCATTTCTTTCCATTTTAATAATTTTCATACTTTAAAACAAAAACTCAGGACTTAGTATGGGCATCCCCTCTCGTCTACCTGTTCTAATAGTAATTTTTTTATGGAACTGGTAATTGGAAAATTTCTTTATCCCTTCTCTCTAATACTACCTGGCTCCGGTATGTTGATGATATCTTTGTTTCCATCCCCCTTAACACTAACCCAACCCACATTCTAAATTATATTAACTCCATTCACCCTAACATAAAATTTACTATGGAGCCCTCTTCCAATAAAACTCTTCCTTTCCTTGACACCCTCCTCTCCTGGGATAAAAGCCCAATTTTCTTATATCAAGTCTATCGGAAACCTACCTTCAACCCATCATATACTCACTGGTTCTCCTCCCATTGCACTAACACAAAAATGGGAATTCTTTCATCACTTTTCTTAAGAGCTTTTCGCATTTGCTCCCCTCCTTTTCTACAAACTGAACTTAATTATCTTTTCTCCTACCTTTAGTAAACTATCCTACCCCAAACACATCATATCTCGTTCTTTCAAAAAAGCCAAAAAGAAATTTTACAATCCTCCTAACAACCTACCCCACAACTCTCTTTCCTACTTACCTATTCCTCATATACCTAATCCTACGATCATTAAGTCCTTACCTGAAAACCTTAGACTCACTACCTCTAATACCTTCTCCCTTAAACGCATCTTTAAACCTCCTACACACACCTCTAACAATATCTCCCAATGTGTCTATAAAATTCCATGTTTTAACTGCACCTCCCATTATATCGGTGAAACCAACGATTTCAACAGACGAAAATACCAACACAAACAAGACCTTATCCATGATGCACAGAACTCAGCACTCACCCTACACAGATCTTCACTCAACCATAGAATTAACATTGACAACATGATACCTATCACACAAGCCCTTGACCCCCTTCAACGGAAATTAATCGAATCATTGTGCATAAAAAAACCTATCTAACTTTAACAAACTACAAGGCGAATACCCCCTAGATCACACGCTCAACAAATTATTGACCTCCACACCTTTTTTCAAAAAAATCCTAAAACTACATTCTTAATTTTCTATTTTTCAAAATATTTTTCTTACATTTTATTAACTTTTATTTTAGAAATTTATTTAGTCTTCATAGTCCATACCATCACGTTTGAAAAAGGATCCAGTTGGATCGAAAGCTCACGTTTATTACTAATTTTTGAAGACTCTTGTATGAAAATAATTTCTTAAAAAATTTTCTGCATTTTTAATTCTTAAGGCCTTCTTTAATATACCTACTTAATCTAGCGATCATTTGCTAAGAACTAAATATATATATATATATATATATATATATATATATATTATATGCATCTATATATTTATATATACATATATATTTTTTCTTTGTATATATATATATATATATTATATATATATATATGGGGAAGTACAGATAGACGAAAAAATGAGCAAAGAAATTAAGATACTTTTAAGAAAAGTTTTTTAAGTAAAAAGTTAGAAAAATATGTATTAAATATAAAATCCATCTTTTTTCAATTAATAAAAATTTGAGTTAAAAATTAAATAATTAAGAAAATTAAAGTATATTGTTTTAATCTACGTTTGGCAGCGTTTCTCATTAGAACTCACGAGTGAATTTCAAGGGTAAAAATTTGACGTTTAGTAGTAGTTTTGAACCGTAGAAGGGAAAGGTTTTTGTTTTTAAATTCTTTTTAAAAGGAAAGTTATTGAATACAATCTGTTGAAAATGTATTAAATGATTATGAGCGCAAAGCAATGTATTTCCATATAAATCATTTCCTTTAGTATTCCTTAGGATTTTTTTTTAGAAAATTTGTGTGATAGAATTATTAAATTCGAGAAAAAAATGAACGGCATGACCTGAAACCTTAACCTTACTCTAAACCTAAATTTAACCTACCTAAATCCTAAAAGTGGTTTATATTCAAAAAAAAGTCATAAATTGGAGTTACATTTAATATATATCATTACTATAGTATATATATATATATATATATATATTATATATATATATATATATATAAATATAATATATATAATATATATATAATAAATAATATATTATATATATTATATATATATATATATAATAAGTATGCATTTATAAAGCAGACTCCGGTTTTATAGAGCGGGAAAATTTTCGATTAAGAAAAATAACGAAATTTCGAGTATTTTCTTTTATTGTGGCAATTTCTATTACTAGCGTATTTGCATATATATATATACTATATTATATTATATATATATTATATATACTATATATAATATATATATTATATATATATATAATATATATAATATATATATATATATATATATATATATATATATATATATATATATATTATATATATATATATATTATAGTATATATATATTAAATATATATATTAACTAATATATATATATATATATATATAATATATATATATATATATATATATTATATATATGAATATATATATATATATATTATAATATAATATTATAATATATATATATATATTTATAGAATTTTAATATTTATTAGGTAAATTTTTAATAAAAATATTTCTAGTAATTATGGACATTTTTAAGAAATTAACAAAGATTATTATTATTATTATTATTATTAATTATATTATTATTATATTATATTATTATTATTATTATTATTATTATTATATTATTATTATTATTATTATTATTATTATTATATTATTTAATATGAATTTGATTTTTTTTCTAATTAATTTATTTTTTTCTTTTATTTTCTTTCTATTATTATAATTTATGGGAGTATTTTTATTTAAAAAATACTCCACACGGCCCCGCGAGCATAGCGAGCGGGGCACCCCGCGTTTAGCGGGAGACGTAGGGGCAATGA
>JABUQX010052911.1:15000-17500 GCA_015478945.1 Trachelipus rathkii
TATAATTTGTGCTACATTCTTGAATTTTTATTTTTTTATTATTATTATTATTATTATTATTATTATTATTATTATTATTATTATTATTATTATTATTATTATTATTATTATTATTATTATTATTATTATTATTTATTATTATTATTATTATTATTATTATTATTATTATTATTATTATTATTAATAATATATGATATTAAATTCTGAAATCGAGTTATTATTATTATTATTATTATTATTATTATTATTATATTATTATTATTATTATTATTATTATTTTATTATTATTATTTATTATTATTATTATTATTATTATTATTTATTATTATTATTATTATTATTATTATTATTATTATTATTATTATTATTATTATTATTATTATACTTAGTGTCATTTGTTTGTTTGACTGAAAATATATATGAAAATATAGAACATAAACATTCAACTGCGCTTATATTATTGGATCTTACAAAAGCTTTTGATACAATAGATCATGAGATACTACTTGCAAAATGAAGTAAGATGGGAATATAAAGGGAACACACTAACAATGGTTTAAAACATACCTAAGTGGAAAGAATTCTCAGTTATGTGAAAATAGGTGAAACATGCTCGGAACCACTACAAATAACTTGCGGTGTTCCCAAGGATCTGTTCTTGGCCCATTATTATTTGCATTGTATACCAATGATATATTTAATTCACACGACTCTTTCATGGTTTCATTTGCTGATGATATTTCAATATAATAAAGGATAAAAATCCGCCTATACTATCACTAAAAGCAGCAGACGCCTTAAATAAGATCACAACTGGATAGATTCTTAATAAACTTTCACTAAACTTGCAAAAACGTCATATACAAATAATTGCAATAAATACTATAGCTGATAATTTCCAACATTAAACTTAAAGGAGTTGAAACTTGAAAAGAAGTCACAAAATGCTAAAGTACTTGGGGTAACTAGTGAAAAAATGAACATCAAAGAACATATCAATCAGCTAGTGAGCAAACGGGTGAAATATATGTATATACTAGTCAAATTAAAAAAATTCATTCCTTTATATTATTTTTTTTTTTTTTACAAGGTATCACCACCGCTCACGGGCAAAGCACTATTCAGGAAGGGAATGTTAAAACAACCAAAATTTCAACTAACAACAAATTCGCGCAGATGCAGCAGCAGACGCCGGGCTTTAAAAGTGAAGGGAGATTAAATTGGGAGTAGGAAACACAGAAGATGGAAAGAGAATTCCACAGAACAGAGGTGGCAGGAAATAAGGAAGCACCGCAAGCGAACTAGTCTGGAGTTGCTGATATCAACACAAACTCATGGTGCCAACGCAGCACCCCTTTGTGCTACGTAGGGCGTCTTAAAGGTGGGTGGCACGCGAGTTGGAAAGTTCCCTCGAGCACTTGCCGCTACGGTACCTATATGAAAAGAGATAAGCACCAACATCGCGCCGCAAAGATAGAGGGTCAAGTGAACTAAAAAGTACAGAACAGTTTATAAGTCTTTTTACCTTTGACTCGACCCTATCCAAAAGCCGGGTGAAAACCTGAGCCCCCAAATATGAGAGCAGTAACTTCATAACAAGGGCGGAGAGGCCCTTGTATACTGGAGTAACTGTGAAGAGGAAAAAAAGTCTCGCAGTCTAAACAGAACTCCGAGTTTCTTTGAAGGGCCGCCTTAAGCAACCGTTGTGATGTGAGGTTTCCAAAGAACATTTTTTTTGTTTATGTTAAGGCCCAAGGATGTTATATTGTCAACAGGAGAGACGAGAGCAACCGTCGAAAGAGATAGGAAAGTTAGAAGGTGTTTTAAAGAGGCGGATTGTAGAAGTTGAGTTTTTAAAGAATTGAATTTCACAAGGTTCAAGACGACCCACCCGGAAATTCTATCTCCAATCAGCGAAGAATAGAATCGAAAGTTAAGACGAGAGGGCCCAAATTTTTTCTAGAATTAAAAAGAAGGAGCAGAATTGAAATGAGTTGAAGAATGAAGGGTCGAGTCCTCGGCATATGAGTGAATAAGAGTTAGATGTTGCAGGTGGAAGGATCATTAATGAAAAGTAGGAATAAAGTAGATAAGACAGAACCCTGAGGCAACACCACTATTTGCAGAAAAGGAGAAGAAAAGTCCGCCCCATCAATCAACTTTCGAGTATGAAATATAAGAAAATATAGACCATAAAGTAAGCAAAAGAGAAGGAGGAAACCCAAAGCGAGGGGAGCTTGGAGAAACAGTGACGCGTGCCATATCCCGGTAAAAATCCTTTTGGATATGTCAAGCGCCACCCAGCAAGTCTCCCCGTAGTTCCTAAAGGCGCGAAACCATAAAACAGTAGATAGGAAAGTATATCCGCCAGTAGAAACCTCGAGCGGCCGAAAACCGTACTGGCGATCGGAAAGAAGTGATGAAGATTCCCAAGATGATGCTAGAAGTGAGGAGTTGAGAAGAAGTTTCAAAGATCCTTGAGATAAGAATACAAGTAAGA
>JABUQX010052911.1:22500-25000 GCA_015478945.1 Trachelipus rathkii
CGAAATTTACTCAATTATCTCTTCAGCTGCAACTGAGAACCTATAAACTGTTCAATTTGAGTAAATTTTGACCAGTTTTTCTTTTGTGTGATGCTAATACTCTTGTCAGAGTGGTTACGAAAGGATGATAAGTTTTTGCTGATTATCATGGTGATATCTTCAAATGGTTGGAGTTCAATGATGTAGATGGCTAGAATAGAATCATCATGGAATGTTAAGATTTATGCTATCATTAGAGCGACCGTACAAACAGATATTAAGTTCTTGCATCCTTATCATCATTTGAAGAATGGTGTTCTAGCAAGTGGTAACGTCATGTATTACTGAAAGTTATGGAACGTAAATTCTTTTCTGTATTTTCATTCATTCTTATTAGCCATGGTTCAATGATTAAAATGTGTTGTTAACTTGGATGATTGTTTGATAGAGGTTATTAACTCTGAAACTTCAGTTTTAACGCAGTCATACATTTTCTCACAAACAATATCTCTCTCGTATTTCCTTTGCCTTAATTGGTAGAAAGGGACCTCTACTTTCATTAACCGTACAAAGCCAAGAATTTCAGCGTGAGAAATCAAAAGATCGTCCATTACTATAATTTTTGCAAATTTATTATCCATCTTTTGTGGTTTATCGTTTTTTTGGCGTTCCATATCTTTGAATTTCTATACAAATTTCAAGAATAATCTGAATGATTCTTAAAGCTGATATTGTAGATTCTTTCTTCTTTTACTCGTATTCCTTTCTATATCTTCCATGTCTTTGCCGCTTAGATGGTTTCTTAACCAAGATATCGTCCTTCCTTTCCAAGAATAATTACGCTTGCAATGTGTACTCCTTGGAATGCCAAAGGAAATAACATCGAAATAATCCAAAACCACAGCGGATGAAGATGCTATTGCAAAATTGCTTCCACAGTTGATTTCGAGCTTTTATGCTCACACGTACAAGGTCTATCAATATTGTAAGACTTCGAATGTGACTCAAATTACTGCCAACGACATTGAGATGAAATTAGTCAACTCATTCTAGCCTTCTAGTCAATTTATCACAAAATTTGGTAAATTTTCTAACAAGTCCCATATGACCGTTTAATTTTAGCATTCGTAAGTATCCGCGAATAATTTATTTTTAATACTCACGAGTGCGAATGCGAATATATATTTTTTAATATTCACGAATACATATATATATATATATATATATATATATATACAGGTATATATATATATATATATATATATATATATATATATATATATATATATATATATATATATATATATATATATATATATATATATATATATATATATATATATATATATCATCTCCCAGGTAGGACTTTCGCCCTGTCAGTTGGGCCAGCATCTTCTTTCGTTCGGCCTCGAAACCTTGATCCTGAGCACTTAAGAAAACTCTTTCTCTCGGCGAAATGGTTTTCGATGCTAATCCTTTAGTTATATACTCAGGTAGGGTTTTAACCCTTTCAATGGAACTACCATCTTCTTCCATTTGGCCTCTAAAATCGTTATCCCAGAGCTCTCCTGAAGATCGTGTTTTAGGCGCAAAAGTTTCCGATGCTGGTCCAGGAGTTATTCAAGCAAACCAAAAGAAGTAAAGGGCTGGGTTGCTAGCCCTGTCGCCCTAAAACTGGGATAAGAAAGTCTTTAGGTCCCGACTGTCCCAAATATATAGTATATATATATATATATATATATATATATATATATATATATATATATATATATATATATATATTATATATATATATATATATATATATATATATATATATATATATATATATATAGTGTGTATAATGTTTGTTTACTCAATAATTCTCGAAGAAATTTATTTATTCATTCCCCGAAAAACTGAAGATTTTCCCCGGATTCTTATTAATGAATCTTATTATTTGGGTGAGCAACACAAACAGAGAAGCAAATAAGATCCACGATTGCTATTTAAATTATCGGGTGATTAATCATCTATTCAAACGGAATATTAATGCAAGAAGATTTCTAAACGAAAAGAAAAAGGTTTAGCAAAAGAAGGAAACTCGAAGAAAGGGACTCGCGTTAAGTAGGAAATTAGTAGCAGAAAAAAATTGAAACACGTCTCGAGGTACTTTAGAAATATTGATTACCGTTAATAATTCTTCTAAATATCTATGCAATATTATTACATATTTATTATTTTTATTATGTTGCCATATCTATTTCCAAGTTTTCCGTCCCGCTTGACTCTGCAAACGCATTTTGATAAAACTGAATTTTCTCTTTAGGACAGTGACAAGTATTTCGTTATCAGTTAACAAATATTTGTTATTAATATCTCATCGAAATTTTTGCTTGGTTTATATATATATATATTATTATAGTATTGGAGTTATTATATGTTATTAGCATATATATTATTATTATATATTATTATTATTATTATTATTATATATTATTATATATATATATATTATTATTATATATTATTATATTATATA
>JABUQX010052911.1:32500-53777 GCA_015478945.1 Trachelipus rathkii
TGAATACCTTAACCCCAGGATACCTCGTCTGCGGGATTAAGAAGCGTGTGGATTTGATTTGTACTAATGGATTGATGATGATTGTGATGGTATTCATTATAACTATATATTTATTTTTATGCCCGACTATACAAGAAATATGAATACAAAAAAAAATTCACTCACTCCAGGACTCGAACCATTTCGTTTTATGACGTTTTTTTGACATGTATTTTCAGAAATATATCATTTGCACTTTCACTTTCGATTCTGACCAACTTTTCGTTAGATACAAAATTTTTTACTACCTCCTGCTTCTTCAGATTTATTTTGCAAAGCGAAGGTAGGATTGAAACTAACTCAATACAACGGTTCGAAATTATCTAACTATTGTTTCATCTTTTACGAAGAGACTGTCCCGGTTTTACTTAAACCCTGTACCCTGTCTACTTAAAAGCTATGAAATAATAATTAAAAGTTGTTTTTGCGCAATACAAATTTGATGTTTAGTATATATTGGTTTTACCAATATTTGCTTATTCGCCATTAGCTTATCAATTCCTTTTGTTCAGCAAATAATTAATTTGTCACAGTTCATCTCTAACAGAATTTTCACTAGCTGGACAATAGTTTTGCAAAACATTTTTCAGCACGTTTCAGCACTTTGTTCTTTAATATATGTTGACAGCGGAGCTTTGTCAATTTATCTATGTTTCATTATTAAACCTCTTATGTTTGGGTTAGAAAACCATACTTATTGCTGGCAAACCAATAGTGAGTATATGAAGGTTGATAACTGGACGGGCAGTATGTTGTCTCTTGTCTTCTCTCCTAAGCTGAGTGAGTTTTTTACAAAATCAATATGTTCAATAAATCATGACGATGTAACAGAAATATAAGCACCTAAGTGAGAGAAATTGACTTCTGGAACTCTCTATCGAGCCTGGTCACAGTTCTATATCAGCATCCCCTATTGGAAAATAGATTGATATACAGAATATGCCAACTTATTTTGTATGAACTCCTTGCTTGCATACAGATTGTAATTTTGCTGCAGTCGAGGAGATTTTTTATATTGGTTTTAATAATTGCCGAAGAAACGTTTTTCTTAGGCATATATTAATAGTTATTAACAAGGAACTTTGAAAATCATTTGTCCCTCACGATCCAAGATTTTCACTACTGTAGTGTATCTATCTTATTACTTCCTCGGAGCTATAACGATTTCTTTCAGAGCTCATCCTTTTCACAGCTTCAGTATTATCTCACTCGTTAAATGAGGGGTGTATAATTTGTAATGTAGGTCGATGTGAGTAGTAATGGCTAATAGAGTGGTTATTTTAAGAATGAAGGGAAGTCAGAGAAGCGGGAGTTGTGCTGGTAGTGTCGAGGTCTTGTGCCAAAAATTGGATGAGGTGGTTGGGCGCTTTATGTACTGAAGTTTGCACGTTTTCATTTAGCCATTTGTTAATTTTTTGCTGCTATTTAACTGACATACCCCAGTCTTTGTACTTTGATAGGCTCTCTTGAGTATTATATTTACCCGCAATTCACAGCAAGTCATTTAGTATATCACCTCATTACAGTGATTTCATTTAAGTACTTTTAGATCTCAATATACTAGCATATCATAGTCATCTCGGATAAGACTATTACATATACTGCTCACTCTTTGATATACTTATTTTTATGGCGTACTAGACCTCGTCTCTACTTTATCATTTCTTGCTCCTAATTGATTGTTTCGTATTATGAGGCTGGTTTCCGCATGTTTTTGAAGGACATATCCATTAGTACTTGTAATCCATTTCTCATTGCACCCTTTATTTTTGTTCTCTTTCATAGTTTGTGGATAGCCTTTTCCATCAAAGGCCGAAACTCTCAAGTAATCATTTATCTTGTTGTAAGATAGAATTTGATGTGAATTTCAATGTTTTGCTCTTGCTCCGCATTTAATCATACGTAAGGACTTGAATATTTCAGTGACTAGTGAAGGAGAACTTTTTTTTGGTATTCTTTACGAAAATATATATTCTTTCCTTCACCTTGTGCACTTTTAATATATTGACTGGGCTACTGATCAGTTATGATTCGACAGTTTTTTGAATTTTTCATTAGATTTGAACTAGTGACACTATTCGCCAGGTGAACTTAAGTCTGTGTTGACCAACAGACGATAATACAGTGTACTCCTTTTTGCTGCCTGATTTAGACATACAGCTTACACAAGTCATGTAATTATTTCTTTGAAGGGTCGATAGGACATTTTAAACAATAGACTTTGTTACCATTTATAGAAATTATTCGTGGGTGTGTCTGTGAATTTGGTGTTGTTGTAAGGCTACAAGTACGTTGACCATGTCCATTCCTGTTTTAGGCTAACCCCCGTTTACTACGTTTATCTATTTTTAGCTCTGATATGCCGGAATTCACTTTGTATTTGCTATTAGGCGAATGTATACTCAGATGGAATATTGAGCGTAGGAAGCTGTTTTTTTGAGGTTGTAGTCGTTTAATTTAGTTCCCTAATATTTTGGGTCTCTCGCCCTTTCAGATATACTCACGGTATCAGTATTATTCATAAAGTATATTTCCTTATTTACGAAAGCCAATCTGAAAGTGTCTTCTGTGGCATCCTCTTCATTGCCCTTTCCCAGTTATCCACTGCCTATCTGACTTGTGCAATCTTTGATTCGAGCATAATCAAAATTTTAAGATTTTCCTCCTATTAATTCTATTGATTTAGTATTATTTCTTAGATTTAATTGATTTTCTTGATTTGTTTGTATTTTCCCCCCTGATATTTAGTTTTTTTTTTTTTAATGACGACGCTCACAAATGTATTGACTTGATCTCTTTGCTACAGTATATGAGTGCGGACAAATTGCTCATATTTCGATTCCTAAACATAAATACGGTGATTAATTTCTAATTGTTATTAAGTCTAATGAACTCAATCTAGGATAATTTAGGTACTCTTTATAGCCTAGACTCGTATTATTTTTCTAATTATAAGGTGCACGTGGGTATGACGGTTGATAAAGGTTATAACATATTTCACCTTAGAAATAATCTTGTTCTTAGAGACCACGCTTCATATTCTGTTGAATAATAGTATCCTGCGTGGTTTTTATACAGGATAACCTATTTAATCTTTGTATAAAACCATTTCATGCTCCAACGCATTCGTTTGGCAAATTTCTTCTTATCACATTTCAGCTTACTGCAAGTTTTTTGGCCCCACTTGAATATCTTATTATGCTGAATATCATTTGATTTATTTTGCAATAACCTCTGACTGTCGTTAGCGATTACATTTACTAATTATGGTGAGAGAGTCACTTTGGGCATTATTACAATTACCATCGTACGCGCATTCCAATATCATTTCGCATAACCATATTTCATAAAAGGTGTGAATTTCATTTGATAAATTCAATTAAAATCGGAGCGGTAATTTTATATATTAAGAATCTGATGAGTTTTGTCTATAAAATTTTTTACTAATCAAATTATAAAATACAAGAAGAATGTCAAATGATTATTCTCTACATTGCATTAGGCCTTTATTTTAGTAAATTAATAGCACCAAATTTGAACATGTATGCAACGTAGGCACGCACAACACCTCTGATGGACCAAGTTCTCAATATTATCAAACAATGACTTTTACAGTAACTATATCAACTAATATATATGAATAGTTATTATTATATTCATCTAATAGATAAACTCGATCGGCTTTTAGTATCTAAATTTAGTTTCAAAAATTAATTCTATATAAATATATCTTTAGATATATTATTATAATATATTAAATAATTATACTATATTTTAGATAATTGATGAACTATGTAAGATCATACCGTATATATATATAGGTTAAACTATGACGTTTTCTCATTACAAGATGCTGTTATTAATTATTTACCTTTTTCCAAACTTCCTTAATGATATATTTTTATCTAATTTTAGTATATTTAATTATAATTATAATGTGTGAGGTATCAAACTCTATATACTCAGTATTTTTATATGTATTCCGTATTAGGTTTGTATATCATTTAAGTAACCCTCCTTTTTTAGTTTTTTCACCATCTAGATTCTTTACAATGGATATAGTGATTAATTAAATTTGCAGTAATACTCTATATATATTATTAGTTATTTAGTCATCTTATAACATAGTTTCTAAGGCAGAGATATTAGTGTTATCAAATTATCATATTTCTTTTTCTTTTCCTGCATACTCTTTCTCAGGTGTGATGCCCCCAAGTTATGGGTTTCCGTAGTAGGATTTACGGTAGAAGTAAAAGCATCTGTACCTTACTAAATATTTTTTCAATTCTTTTTTATTAAGTTAAAGAGGAGTCGTTTTGCCACGGCGCTCGAAGATTCTTGGAAGAAAGGCCTACACAATAGCAGCCTGTTAGAGGCTGGTTTGCAGAACTATCCTAGTACAGACGTTAGAAAGATAAAAGCTTCCAGTCACCTAATATCTCATCAACGACACCACCTCCCGTCCCATCGCATGTTACCCTTCTCAATTTGAGGTTGCAATGACATAGAGCAAATAGATCGACAAGACACTCAGAAATCTACTCCCTTAAGTGTGGTAGCTCAAATCTAGTGGAATCCACGACGGAAACCCACTCACATTATTGCAGATAATGATTGATCTAAATTTGTAGTTGATTTTTCATCGCCCTGGACCAGGTTGTTACGAAAAGACACGACAAAGCCATGCACCCCATAACAGAAACACGAGCCACAAAATTCATCATGATAACCTAGCTATCATGCACGCACTTTATATGGAATTCTCGCCGTCATGCCGACAAAGAAACGCTGCCAACAAACTCTCTCTACATCACATGTCAAGGGACCAATATACCGGAATTCCGAAATACGTTCATATCCACACTGTTAGACCTTTGTCTGATTATAGCACATAAAAGAGCTCACTCGCCAGAGAAAAGGTACAAGAAAGGAAACTTAAGCCATTGGGGACCAAAACAGTGTCCTCCGCGATTCACCAACCCAAATCGTACATGCGACTGACGTTATACGATGCGTCGAAGCGACATCCTCAAACCACAACACTATTCATTCATCCGTTTCAATGAACCAGATATGAGCTCCACATGACTAAATCATCTCAAGTAACTTTCATTTATTCTCTCATTTACCCACTCGTTATATATGCACACTCAGCAGGCTCTCTCTAAGGAGTACGAAGTATGCACTTCGCTCACGATTTGAGCGGATATAATAGTGGTTCTGTTATCTCTCAACTGACAGCTAGCTGTGGACCAGCGCACGCTCCGAGCACGCTATCGTGCACCAACTCTAAGTGAACAGCACTATGAACACACTGTGATTGAGATCCGATCATCACTTCGATTGTGGCTTCCCTACAAAAGGAGGAACTATTATCCGGCAATCACAAAGGTTCTCGACTTAAAGAGAGAGAAGAATGCTACATAATACATAACACATGACCGGGCATTATAGGAATAAAAATCTCTCAATTAGTAGACAATCAGATTAGGCGCGCTCTCGTTAAGAAATCTGTGAGTCATTGCTTATACAGTCTCATAGGGAAGGGAAACACAGAACACGACTTAGTTTTAAATGTGACGCTCAAAGGACACCATATCTGCCATACAATATGAACTTTCCTATCACACACTACTCGCCAATGCGATGCCGAGCGAACACAAGTCCGCTCGTGAAAGTGTAGCTACAGTTCCGTCCTTGCTCATTTCAACCAACTGATATAACACCATAGAATAGTGTGATAAACTGGCAGAGTACACGTATGACATCCAGAACTGATGGAAATAAGGTGGAATGAGACTCTAACGATGAACCTCTGACACTGGGAACTGGTGCCCTCGCTGCTCTAGCATAAGTGGGTACTCTTATTCTACGTTATACTTTCAGTAACCACGCTACTGCACCAGTGCATAAGGCAGCTCTATAAGCCATACGCGTTGAGCCAATTCGTTTACTACACAAATCCTTCTCAATAAATCTCTCTGTCCAGGGGACCTCGCAACGACACACAGAACTCAAAAATCATCACGAGCAACCCCCCGTATTACTATGGAGTTAGTAGGTATAACGTGACCACAATGCTAACCTACGCACCTTCAACCTTACGTCAACTTTACTCCTCATGTTTAGTAAACAAGTTTCCTGGACATCCGCAAACCACAATCGCATGCTTTTTCAAACCCCATCCATATACACATGGTATAGAACAAAATAACCAGGAGATAGCGATACACCACGCGTCTCAGCAATATCCACTAAATATAAAATCCACCGAGAATTAACCAATAATCCCACATTGACACAATATTTACTTATTGCGCTGTACGAATAGTTAGCTGACCTCTCCCTTATCGTGATAGACACATAAATATTTGCAATTCCATTCCAAATAACCCATACAGCACACTAACGTAAAAGCGATAATACTGTAAATTACCTTGCAAATAAATACCTGCCGTTTGATTCCGGCCTTCGCAACCATAACTATCAATATATTCTAAATCACCGCCTGTCCGTTCTAAAATACTGTAACATACCACTAAAACGCCATTAAATTAATTAAAAATTTATTCTATAGTAGTTTGCCCCCTTAAATAAATTTCATCATTTAAAAAAAGAACGAGTATTCAACTAGGGAAATTAATGCATTGCACACACCCTTCCTCTACTCAGCTAAGGAGGGGTCTGAAAGTAGCAGACCGTAACAGGAAAGATCAACAACACCCGCTTAGTTATATTCACAGATCACTAGATATCCTTCACAGCACCAAACCTCAGACGACTTCAACTTCATATATTTCGCACCCACGTCTCACAAGTAAAGGGAAAGCCCCAGCCAGACGGAAACTAAAAACATCGCGCAAAACAGAACATAAGACAACTGCCCAGTAATATCGAACCGAAACATATACCTTCCCAAAAAACACACTGGCCACACACCGGGAAAAAATACATAAATTACGTCATATCCCCGTCGGTATATATTCAATCTAACAGTTCACCCTTTCTCTACATAGCAAAAAACGAACGGAATGCATACCCAGTTAATACCAAGATACTTATTGCAAGAGACAGGATAGCACCGCTCATTGCGTCAAATCCCTTTGAAATCGGTATCAATACCCTCACGACTGAATTCTAAACGCGTTTAAATACAACACTTACAAAATTCACACACCCACTCATCAAAAAATCTCGCACGATCACGCTCAACAATTGAATATCATGGATTTGACGCATAGTAATTTACCATTCCAATAATACCTGACCAACGAAATTTTACCTTCGGGTATCAAACGATTGTCTACGCTACACCATTACCTCCTCCATATTTGAGTATTGAAATAACCATCAGCCGCAAAAACGGACGGAAGTTTAAACCATAGATTCCTACTCATATAACTGCAACCACATCAATCAAAAGCAACACAACATTCCACTAAACATCATTCATTACTTTGGGTTAGAATATGTTAGGTTGAGCAGGATGTTTGCCAAAGTGTTCTGATTCACAATATCACTCAGATCCAAGTTTATAAAATACACAGGTTAAAAAGCACAACAATCAAAGACGTGTGTCATATACAAGAAAATGATATATAAAAGCTAAGAGGCACACACACACACACGAACAATTTCCACTAAAACAAGAGACATTCTACAGTTTATTACCTGTGTCGAAGTCTCTCATTTATACAACAGAAGAGGCTTTTTACGCACATTTCTTGGTATGGTCCTCATAGCATCCATTGAACACTCTACAACACTAGCTAAATACAATAAAATGTTTACCTCACTTCAGTATATATCTAAACTCGACAGAGGTATAGCTCTCTCTTGGAGTATCTCTTGCCGATTGTGCCGCCGTGTCCCCCTGTAGCAGGAATACTCGAATTCCATCCAAGACGAATCTTATTTGATAGAAACCTTCATTTAGCACATTATGAAATGTTTTGTCAATGTCACCACGCTCCTTTTTTTGTTTTAAGTTATACCACTATTAACGCGATACAAAAGATTCAACGCTCACCACTCTTCATGATCCACCCCACCTTTCGCTCGTTAACATTCCATTAAATCCTTGACCCCTCTGTTAGCACACTCAGACCATACTATCCTCTCAAAGCAGACTTATAACAATAGCTGCTGCGTGTCACATGCAGGCCCACCAGATGTTATGACCATTCACAGTATCAACTTCGTTTACACCATTTCATTCAAACCGATTGGACCAGCGTGCATACAAGACGGACATGCGCCAAATGGAACGAACGACCAGGCCAGTGGACTGCCCCCAGACACGCTTACAGTCACTCGGGAATCCTTGATTCTCCCGGTCGCGCTCACCTTACCCTTACTTCACTTCTTCACTCTTAATCTTTAGGCCACTTCCTTCACTCTTTACCAAGTCCACTTCTCCAAGCTCCACAAGTCATAACTTAATGATATTACATAGACAATATACTAAATGATTATCCACCAGAAATAGCATCTGATAAGAAACCATTCAAAAAGGAAGAATATTTGATAAACAAATCACCAACACATAGCTTCACAAACATTAACTCCTTCATTCAAACAGATAACGACAAAAACTCATTTCATTAGCTTTATTTACAATGTACGGGGGACTTCAAAAGTATGTACACAAAGTTAACGACAATCTAGGGAGAACAGAATATACTTTATGATATCATTGATAGGTTAAAAAAACGGATCGAAAAAGCAGAGCGGATCTAGTGATACCACAAGCAATACAGCTGTCCATCATATCAAATACACGAGAAAAATCAGCACTACATATAGCGGGAGTAACGAAGCACCCAGGCCAGCATTCTGCGTGCAAGTTGTTTGTGGTTCGCAAACACAAACCCCAAACAAGCGACGGCTCTGGGTATAGCGACGAGAAGGTCACAACGCGGGCCGCCGTTGACTACCATTACGTCTGTTGTGTTGTACGAGGCAGAGGGGCCCGTGAGAGAATGTAGCGGCAATAAAAGAACTCAACACCGTTCAGGATACGCCGGGCTCCGGTAGATGCGACCTCAATAGGATGAAGAATGACACATGTCAAGGAGTTGGAGCTGTCGTAAAACTGCCACCCTCAAGTACCCAGACTAACATGAATTACAAAGTCTGAGCGTAGGTCCGAAATAGGATGGATCAACCGAGAAAGGAGATCCGATGAACACCGAACCACAAAAATGCGCATTGTAATCTGCTCATTGTGCACAAGAATTTCCCTCGAACGGAATGAGGAGCATTCAATAACGTGTGCAACAAACCTAGCGCACAAGCAGAAGTCAAGTATTGAGACACACATACTGTTCAAACTGTGAAAAAAGGTGTTGGTGGAAACACACTAATAGAATTCTAAGGACTTCACCACACACCAAAAAGAAATGAATATCGTGAACACGTACGAAAGCAAGCAACACCAAGCGACGCTGTCAGCGCTAGGCCGGAAAGTGGAGCGTAGGTAGGTAGCAACAAAGCTCCAGGCTCCGCAGGCGGAGTGGAGAGGATACGGCATCAATCACAAAAAACGCCATGGCAAACTCATATATTACCCTGCCTACTTTACAGCAAGAAAGACAAACTACGAGCAGGGTATCTACTAAATCTCTAACTAGTCTACCACACACGAGACACGCAGACAAAAAATTTCAGATACAGAATTCACACACTTAATTTCAACCTTGTCCTTAATTTTTGGTTTACAGTACTAAGCAGATAAGCAATATATTCAAAATTATTGCGACATGTGAGGGAGGGACGTATGAAGAATTAAGGTACATACGGATTTCTGTACTACTCAGGAAGGAAGCTCGAAAAATTAATATTCCACTACCGTTGAATGTAGCACAAAAGAAAAATCCCTGAAGAAAAGCCACACTCGACAAAGGCGCGCAGGCCGGCAGTGCAAAAGCGGCTCGTACCCAGTACAACCGATTCATGTCAATATTTGTTCGGGGCGATACTAAGAGAGAGAAAAAAGAAGAAGAAAAGACAGAAAAGAAAAAAAAGAAAAGGAAGAAAAAAGAAATGAAGAAGATAGAAGAATGAAAAAAGAAAAAAGAAATCGTAGAAGAAAAAGTCGAACAAAGGGAAAAGTATATAGTATCTATAGAGAAAAGAGATCGATTAAAATAGCAGAGTAACAGAATCAGAAACGGCCTAGGAATCTCGAGGGCATATGCAAATAGCAGCGAAGAAAGAATAGATATACAAATTTCTATGCATAGAGATAATAGGTAGAGATATGGAAGTATAAGAGTGAGAGCTAAGAGTCACAAATAGACTGATAGAAAAGAAGCACTCAAAACTAACAAGCACAGTACTATACGTCCATTAAAGTCAGAAAGACTATTTCTACGAAAAGCGAATCGCGAAAGATAGAATAACGAGAGAGATATGTGTGGAAGATTATTGTACTCTCCGATCACAGACTAAAACAGGGATAATAGACAGAAAGAAAAAAAAGAGAGAAGTAGACAGATAAAGAGAGAAAAAAAGAGAAAAGTAAGAAGAAGAAAAAAAAGAAGAGTAGGAAAGAGAGAAAAAGAGAGAGAGAGAGATATAGATAAAAGGGACCGCAAAGAAGGCGCAGGGTAAAAAAGGGAGAGGAAGAGGAAACAAAGAGAAAACGAAGGAAAAGAGAACCCAGAAAATCGAGAAAATCGAACCTTTTCTCTTCGGTTGGGTGGGAGCAGGAAACAAGGAAAAGAGAAAAAGGGAAAAAAAGAAAGAGAAAGGAAGAAAAACCAGAAAGTAAAGAAAGCAAACAGTATTCAAGAACATAAAGGAGAAGGAAATCGAGAGGAGAGAACCAACAAAGTTGAGGCACGCGGCAAACAAGGAGAAACAAGACAGAAAGAGGAACAAAATGAGGAAAACAGGAAGCAGGGGGCGGAGAAAAACACAAGCACAGGAGGGCCATGAAGGTGGGGAGTCAAGAGCGAAAGGGATTGGAAGGGAAGGCATGTGCAGGTGCTTCAGGTGTTATTAGAAGATGACGTAAGAACAAAGAACTGTGCGGACGAACACCAGTGGGTCATGTAGTAACCGTACACATCAAATCGTGCTACCATAGTAGAAATATGAGTGGAAAATGGGACAGTGGTTCCGAGGAGTAAATTATGTTGCTCTGGAGTATGAACAGTGTAAAGTAGAATAAAATGCGCACGGAGAACTTAGAGACCGACACACTCACACAACGAATGTCAGAGTGGGAACGAACAAGCAGGAGAACACACAGAAAAGGATACACGAAAGAGCCAAAAAGCAGGAAAAAGAAAAGCAGTAGATGATGCAATACATCATAACACAGTGAACAGGAGACAGAAAAACTATTAAAAAAAAAAAAGAGAAAAGATGCAAAGAAAGAAGAGAACACAGGGACGAGCAGCAAGTAAACCTGAACTCAAGAAATTTTGAAGAAAAACTTGGTAAAAAGGAAAAGAATGGGCTAGATAACATTTGAATAGAAGAGAAAGCCGAAGCCAAGGAGGCGCCGCACCAGGAACAGGGAGGAAAAACGGGAAGAGAGCGGGAGCAGTAGACCGGAGAGGAGAAAAAAAAGGGAGGAGGAACCAGGAAACCAAAGTCCTTCAGCAGGAGAGAGAAAGAGGGAGAAAACGGAGAGACGGACAGCGGCAGAAAACAACAGGAAAACAGCGCAAACAGAAAAACAAAGACGGAGACGGAGGAACAAAACGGGAAAAGCAAAACAGTTACTTGATAAACACACTTATTGGGGGATAAATACCCTACAGCACAATGGCACAGTAGAAGAGAGGAACTAGGTGGAAAAAAAGAAACAAAAAACAAAAATTACGCGAAAGGGAAGGGGTGAGAGCAGGGAAGAAAAACACACAGAGGCAGCAAAAGAACAAGAACGAAGGACCTCTGAAACAAGAGTAATCAAAGTGCAAGCAAAAGACGTAGGCAAAAGAAAAAGGCCGAGAAAGAAGGCAGGAAGGAAGGGAACCAGTGAACCGCAAAAACAAAGAAGGAAAGGAGACAAAGAAGAACAATAGATAGAAACGCAAACACGAGAAGGAAAAAAAGAAGGAAGAAACGAAAGTAGAAAAACGAAAAGGAGCAAAAGGAAACTGGAAAATGCCAGAAGAGGCAGGAAAATAAAAACCAAAGCAGACGTTGAAAAAGGAAACCGCGCAGAAGAGAGAGGTAAATGTGCAGTCTAAACGAAGAGTCGAGGAGATGCGAGAAGGGAGAAGCGAAGAAGAAAAATGTGACATATATACATATAGAGAAAAAAAGAACAGAAGAAAGAGAAAAATAGAGAAGGGAGGGGGAAAACGAAGAGAAAAAAGATAAAAGGGCAGAGACATGTACGAAACTAGTGCAAAAAAAGCAGTAATACGACACTCGCAAAGGGACAGATGGTATAATAACAAGAGAAAGAAGAAAGTAAACAACATGAAAGCTGAGAAAGCAGAGCGGGCGTACAGAAAAAATATAAAAGAGCGATAGAGAAAAGAGGGGGGCGAGGAAAAGTATGAGATGAAGCGGAAAAAAGGGATTGAGAGGGCTATATAACAAATGAAAAGGCAGCACTCAGGCGACCAGGGAAAAAAACACAATTAGGACAGTAGTGACACGAGAAAAGTACAGTAGTAGAAAGGGAGCGCATCTAGAGAAAAAAGCAAAGTAAATGTAGAAAGTACGAGATGAGAGTTAAGAAACCAAGATCACTTACAGAAGCGAGTAGCCAGTAAGAGAGAAAACAAATAATACTCATAGTGGAGAAATCAGAAGAAAGGGGGAAGAAAAGGGAACAGGGGAAGTGACTAACACCAGGGCGCGTGCACTATACCGACAGCGCATTAATTCTTCAATAAAGAGATGTGAAATAAATAAAGATAGTGAATGATATAGAGTGTCACACGGTGACGTATTATTTAAGGACTTATTATATTTATATATAAATCAGGGATTAATCAGTACATGTAAGGCGCTAAAGACCACAACGATCAATAACATAGAGAACGGATACAGAACAAATTAAAAAACAGAGAAGAAAACGAAAAGGGGAGCAAAGAACCGAACGAAGATATAGAGGAACAGTATAGTAAATGAGAAGGCGAACAATATAGGAATGAAGAAAGGGGTATATATATTATATTATACGTAATAGTACGATAGGACTCACTAAGTAAGTACAAATACAATGTAATAGGAGGGAAGTAAAGAATTGGTGAATATGGGCACAGTCATAATAAGCTGAAAGTTATATACAACTGAGTTTATAGGTTAAATATTGGTAAAAAGCTTTGACAAAAAATAAAGAATAAAACAAGTTAGACACAGAGGGGCGGAGGGGGCAAGTAAACAGGTCAAAAAAAGAGAAGTACACTACAAAAGTAGGACGTAGGACTCAGGTAAGCAGAGCGTAGAAACATAAAGACGAGCGTATATAATGAGGAGATGAAGCAACTGAGAAACTTGTTGTGAAAGCGGAAATAAAAACAGGATAAGGGGGGAATAGGAAAGAAGTGAAAAGAGGAAAGAATGGAAAGAGTATCACCAGTAAAGCGCTTCACACGAAAGTCATACTGACGACCTGAGATTATATTAGAAGCAAAGATATTTCCATATACTGTAAGGCAGACTCGGTAAGATAGGTAGAAAGAACAGGGAAAAAACGGGAAAGATGAGGCTTTTCCCTGAGCAGGGACAACGATCAGGATGAGGTACCAATAAAAAAATACATAGATGAAGATAAGTAAGAGATACACATAATAGAAGTAGGTATTATAAAGATTAAAGATATTATAAATAAGAGAGAAGATTGCAATTTTGAAGTTCATTTGCCAAGAAGTAATGAGAACTTAGAATATAGATAATAGTAGATGAAAAGATAAAAGATGAAAAAAGTATAGAAGAATGAAAGATAGAGAGAAAATAAAGGAGAGAGAAGAAAGCTCAAAATTAGAGGAAGAGAGATTTAAACAAGACAATTTAATGAATTAGATGAAAGAGAGAAATACACAAATAGAAGAAATTATAATAATATAATATAAAGGAGATAAAGAAATTAATAGAGACATACTCTAATACAGAAGATAAGATAAGTAAGTAGTAGATAGATAATGAGAGAAGACGAATAAGGATAAGTGATAAATGAAGATAATGTAACAGATATGAATTACAGACAGGAGAAGAAGAAGTATATATAGCAAAGAGAAGAGAAAAAAAGAGGATAAAGAGATTGGAGTGCCTAGACATGAGTAAGAAAAAAAGAAGAAAACAATATACGGAATGAGAGAAGCAAATTAAAATTATGTATTGATTAATTTATTAGTTTAGAATAAGAATGTGGAATGATTGATGTATTTATTATAAATCGGAGTGGGATCGAAATTTCTTGGACGAGTTCACCGAGAGGGGTTGACGTCCGGTGGCAGGAGTGAGTCATGAAATGAGTGAATAATGCGGAAGAGAGACTGGGGAAAAGGCGATAAACATGGGGGGGGGTGGGGCGTGGGGTAGTGTGTCCGCGTTTGAAAGAATGGGGGTAGGGGTGAGGGTGGGGTGTGGGGGGGGAGGGGTGGTGGAGTTTAGAAGGAGGTACGGAGAAGAGTTGAAATAAGAAGGTGTAAAGCGGGAGGGAAGAAAGAACCAGCCCGCGAACACGGTGGTGTAATCGCAAGAATGGGCTGAGTATGGGAGAGTACCGGATGGAGAAGAAGGCGCAGAAGATAAGAATGACGGGCTCGCCGGGGACAATGAGACATCGGGAACAGTACTAATGTAGAATTTCACTCGTGAGAGAGAGAATGCGTTAATGGTTTTAGCACACAACAAAAAGCATGGCGAGACGTGCACAAGACCATGCAGAACGGGAACAGACACGACAAAGGAAAATGAGGGCTAAACCATGACACAGGTTTCCGAGAGATGATTGAGTCAAAAAAAGGGACAAGGAAAAAAAAAGGCAATTCAGCGGGGAAAAGGATGCTTTTGTAATATGCACAAAACAAGGGGGTGGGGGGGGGAGAAGTGAGCGTTTACAACAGTTGCCACTAGAAAAAGCAAGATAGAAGGGAGAGGTAGAGAAGCATGAAACTGCATGTAGAAGCAGCGGGGAAACAAGGCCGAACAAAACATGTAAAAGCTAACGGAGCTGAATCGACCGAGGAATTGAAAGGAGCCGCAACCCCGTGAGGAGCGCAGATCGCCAAACAAAAAGTCACGATACAAAGAAGGGACACAATAACCAGGAAAACACAAGCAACCATAGAAACCAGAAAAGGAAGGACACTAAACACAAAAGGAAAGGGGAAAAACGACATAAGGACAAGTAGGGAGAGACGGAAAGAAAGGGGGATGGGGCAAGAGATAAACAAAGGGAGCGGCAAACCGGCGGATAAAAGGAGATCAATACACATACCAGACAAAAGACATAACAGAGAGAACAGACAAGGGATGAGATGGGCCGAGGTAGACAGACCAAACATCAATCAACTAGAGGACAACAGGAGAAGACAACACTGAAAACGCAACAATCAGACAGTATTAAAAGTCCAACAGAAAATAAGACAACAGGAACAAACTAGCAGAGATACGACAAGCTACAAGCAGAAGTAATACAGATGTACTAAAGAAGGGCGGGGCAGTCCATCTAATAAGAAAAGCAAGAAACAAGAGATCATGAAAAAGAGTCCGAACTTCACGGAATAAAATCGCGCAGGTCGAAAAGATCATTCGCGTGCACTTCGAAAAATGAGAACCTGAAAACCTGTCATGACAAAGTTTTAAGCACAGAAAAAATCATCAAAGAAAGAGAGAAGGACTAGAAGGAGAGATGAGGAGGGAGGGAAGAAAAAGGAAACTATGGAACAACACAAGAAGGAGGCGTGATAAGAGAGAGAGAGAGAAAGAAGAAGAACAAAGAAAAGGAGAGAAAGAGAAATGAGGGAAAGAGTACGAACAAAGGAGGAAAAACAATCCCGAATAGCAATGAGGAGGAAAGGGACAAAAGGGCAGTTAGCAAAGTGTATCAATTCCAAAAGCCAGTACACGAAAGCGAAGAAAGAAAGAAATCAAAGGAAAGGGACGGACCAAATCCAAAAGGCGGAACAAGAGAAGCCGAAGCACGCAGGAGAGAAAGGCGGAATCAAGAAAACAGGGCAAGAGCGGAAGGAAAGAGAAGGAGGCGAGGTGTGAAACGAAGGAACAGCCAACGGCGAAGACACGGAAACAGCCAGGAAACCAAAGAGACAAGTAAGGAAAAAAGAGGGGGCCAGGCGAGAAAAAAGGCCCCGGGCAGTCGCGAGCGCCGCAGAAGAGAAGCCATGCAGGAAATCAAAAATACTGCAAGAATTAATCCACAGGGACAGAGGACGACACAGGCCGGCGACGACAGAAAAGAAAAAAAAGAAAAAGAAGAAGCGAAAGAAAAAAAAGGACCAAGAATCAGAAAGAAAGAGGAAGAAGAAGCGCAAATAGGGGGCCGATCGCCAGGACAGGCAACGAAAAAACGCAGCGTGACACGAAGGCGCAACGAGACAGAAGGAGGCAAGGGGGCACAGCAAAAACATGACGGGGAAAATGCTCAAATGGCACAAAGACGGTACAGTAAAAAAGAAGAGAGGAAGAGAAAGGGCAAACAAGGAGAGAGCAGAGAAAACCGAACAGAAGAGTGCTGAGGAGACATGGAACTAGATGCCAGTTGAAATCAGACATAGAGTAACAAAGAAAGTGAAACAGTGGACCAGAAAAACTGTGTCAACGTGACACTTGGAGCGAAGACAGCAGAACAACACAGGTTCAGACCACAGCGATGAACATGTAGAAACGACGGGCGCGGCTTCTCAAGTCGCAACTAAAACACAGCTTACTACTGCAACATCCGGAAAGGGAGGAGGATGAGCAAAAGAACGGAGGAGTGCAATAGACACTAGTGCCGATCTTGGGAACAGGAACAGTGTCAAGAAAAGGCGAAACATAAAAAAGATAAAAAAAAGTAGAAAAAAAGGAGAAAGAAACTATGATACAGCGCAATCACCCAGAGCCGGCCCATTGATTAGTGTTTATAAAACATATCAGCGGGCGAATGGAGCAAAGGAGAAAAAGGAATGAAGGACTCACTTCGTGGGTGAGTCAATGCGAAAAGGAGCGGCGAAGTAGGCAACACCTAAGATGGGCGGAGTCAACGTTCGATAAAGCCCAAGGAACGCAAAGGAAACAACGTAACGTCCCACTGCGAAAACCAAGAGAAAACCACATGACAAAAAGACAAAGCAAATGTGCAACACTCAGATAAAAAAAAAATGAAGCAGTCGCATGATAAAGAAATTAAAGAACAAACAACAAAAGCGAAGACCCGAGTCAGAAACAGATCGTTAGCGGGACAAAACATAGAATTACACGAATAGCTAGAAAAACTCTGAAAAATTGTAATACGCCCTAAGGGAGCGGGTCCTCTCAGAGAGCAGCACCGGAAATCGCCACATAAGCAAGCGTACAAGTACATGAAAAAAATGGGAAAACATAAAGGAAATAAATAAAGGAAGGAAAAAGTAAAGGTTTATTGAATAAACTCAAAATTGTTTTTTGCTCGAACCATGATTGTTTGGAATATAGATAATTATCTAAATAATAATTGGAAATACAAAGGATAATGAAACTGCTCAAAACAAATTTAGTCAAAACCCATAAACAACAACAAACAAACTCAATAAGATAGAGAGAAACAAGAAGAAAGAAAATTTGAAATATAAAAGAAAAAAGGAAAACGAGATATAATGAAAGTTAAGATGAACAAGATACAAGAAAAATCAATATAAAGCAGAAGATGAATAATATGAATCTTACAAAATTTAAAGATTGCAGAATCTGAGATATGAAGAATAGGAGAAGATAAGAAGGGACTAAGAGACTTATTATTTTCCAGGTGACTAAAGAAAGCGAGTGAAAGAAAACCAGTGACGAATGAGTCGCGAGGGCAGGACGTTCCAAACAACCCCCAAAAAAAAAAAAAAAGTATAGTTTAGATATGGGCTAGGACAATTGGAATAAAAAGAAGTTCACGAGTAAGGCAGGGGTTACAAGAAAAAGGTTACTGAACAAAGTAGGAACCGAACGGGGGCAAACGAAAAACAAAGCAAAGGGCACGCGGACGCACAAGCAGGGTGAAATAGATTAAATGTACAATGCGAGAATGCTAAAAAGAAAAGAAGGAGGCCAAACCGGAAGAGGCGCCACAATTACCAGAGAATCCTTTTTAGATGATAAATAGAAGATAGAGAGCGGAATAGATAAATGAAAAGAAGATAAGAGAGGATAAGTGCCAATAGATTAGATAGCGGGATAAAATAAGGAAGCCAACAGGAGTAGAAGAGAGCAGTGGAACGGAGCTCGCGCTGATGGACGTATACGGAAAGTGTCGCAGCATGTCCATCTACTGATAGGGGATGCTGATAGGCAAGTGCTCTGAAACAGAACGACGGTCGTTTAGGCGACATTGCAGCACAAGAGGTTCTACCTTCATGTACTGTCGATAGGATAATAAAGGAGAAGATAGAGAAGAGAAAATAAGACAAAGATAATAGTAAAGAAGAAGATATAGGGCGAGGGGGAGTACAGAGGAGAAACACAAGATAGCTAAAAAAAAGCGGAGGAAACTGACACACCTGCAACAACGGAAGAGAGGAGCAAAAGAGTTGCAGTGGAAGAAAGGGAAGAACAGCGGGGAAAGACGGAAGAAGATAATGGGTATGGGAAGGAGAAAACAGAACGGGGAGCAATGCGAACCAAGTGGAGAGGGGGAACAAAAAAATACCAAGCTCTAAGGGGAGACTTAACAGATAATATAAGTAACAAGGGTTATGATGTAATAGCAAGGGGGCAGGAAAAAGTAGCGGCTCGAGTAAAAGAAGAAAGTGGAAATTGTGGTAAACCCAGAAAGTCAAGTACGGGAGGGAATATGACGCAGTGAGGTAGATGAGATGTAAAAACATCTATAAGAGAGACGCCTAAAAAACAGAAAAACAGAACTTAGAGTAGAACATGCCAGATATTAAAGACAAAGTGTTGAAGTAAAAGCATACTATAATGTGAAGTTTATTTAAGAGAAGATGAATAGAGGAAGAATATCACAAAGCAGACTGAAGGGGAAAGAAGGCGAACAGGGATCATAAGGAGCTACGGTACGCAAGAGGTAACAGCCCAAAATGAGAGTGTACCGTAACGTCAGCCATACGACGAGGGGAACCACCGAGCTGGAACCGGGGGCGAAGAACCCCGCGAACCAAAGACCAAAACGCCGACTCATTCCGGGGAATAAGGCCCCCCAGAGTGCACAGACGAAAATTCTGGAAACCCCACACATCTGGGGCGACTAACCCGAGCGTGGAGAATAACCCCAAAAACAAGAAATCCCAAAATGGGGTACGACAGTGGACCAAACAACTAGGGCACTCATAAAGCGCACACCAGACAGGGGAAAAAAATGAGTAATGAGATATATCACTGAATTCTTGATTACTTAAGACTAATTAAACAAAGAGAGGATTCCGATCAATCAAAAATTTCAAAAAGTGAATTAATTATTTGGACAGAAAATTTGAAGTATTTTTATTATTTTTGCTTACTATTCAACTAGATTAAATTGAATAGGGTCTACATTCTATTCTATTATTAATATATCGATGTACCAGAACTATATATAATATGGCGTGTTATAAGATAAATACTAAAGTAAGGGTATAAGAATAAGAATAAAATATAAAATTACAGATTGTGAGTATTTATAACTAAGAAGCTAAGTAGATTTACTACTATATAATAAGAAGTACATCTAATCTTTTAATGAATTAAATACAGGAGGAAAAAACAGATGAAATCAGGATGAAATGTTATAATTTTGATATAGTATAATGATAATGAGAGATAATCAAATAACATTACTAAACACAGAACATAAAAATAAATATAGAATTATAGTTAATATTTATAGTATATATAGAGATAGTATAAATTATATAATGTAACCGACTATTACTTTACTCTATATAATTTAGAGATTTGATTAACATTATTTAATGTATAAATATGAAAATCGAGACGGTAACAAGAGCAATAAAAGTTATACGTCATGCGGCGTAGCACACGAGCAAACACCAGAAGTCGACGACAGTACACCGTCAAAGCTACAGAGACCTAAGCTCTCGGGAGATACACCTATCACATAATTTAGAAATAAGAAAAATAGGATAAATATATAGTAATGGTTTGTACAAGAGTAAAATATTGTAATCCTTGGAGTATTGACCTAGCAGTTACTAACAAGAAGAGAAAATAATGTTCATAGAATGCTGATAAAAAATAAATAGAATTGTGTAAATAAATTAATATTATAAAAATTAATTATTAAATAATAAACTAAAAGAAATTCGGAAAAAAAAAAAAAAAATTATAAATGGTATGAAAAAATAAAGATAATAAAGAAGGTAGTATTAAAATATAATAACATAAGCAACAAAAAAGAGGTTATCATATGGTACTATTCTCTTTTCTAGGTAGTATCAGATATAATCTCTAAAATAAATAAAATAAAATATAAATAATAAATATAATAAAAAAAGAATAGATTATAGAAAATATAAAAAAAAAATAAATAATAATAAAAACAGAACTAATCCTCTCGAGAGAGAGAGATATAAATAGAAAAAAATAACTATTACAAAAAAAATCGATCATACCCCACTACTGCACTCCTACCAAATATAAACCTAGCAAAAGAAAACGCTCCAAAAATACTAAGAACAATATATACGAACTATTATTAATATAGATAAACGGTTATCAAAAATTTAAAACAATGTTATTATAATATCATACAGAATACAAATAATTATACTAAAAACACTATCAAGTAATAAAAATTAATAATAAAAAAAATAATAAATAAAATAATAATAATAAAATGAAAAATGAAATTATAAACAAAAAAAATAATAAAAAAAAAATCATTTTCTAAATTATAAACATTGTATAGTAAATATTGAAAAAAAAAATAATAAAAGAATAAAATAATAATAAATATAATAATAATAATAAAGTAATTAATAAATAAAATAAATAATATAAAAATAAAAAAAAAAAAAAAATAGAAAAATAAATATAAGATATATAATTAAAATAAATAAAATATATAAATAAGATAATAAATAAATAATAAATAAATAAAATAAAAAATAAAAATAAACCA
>JABUQX010052912.1:7500-10000 GCA_015478945.1 Trachelipus rathkii
TTTAAAAATATCGCCCAATACTGGTGAACAGTTTTTTTTTTACTTCACCACAATTATATAATATTTTATATATATATATATATATATATATATATATATATATATATATATATATATATATAATATATATATATATATATATATATATATATATATATATATATATTATAATAGATATATATATTATATATATATATATATAACTATATATATATATATATTATATATAATAATTTTGGAAATTAATTTGATTAAATGAGATATCTTTATAATCCTATATATTGAGGTCTTATAGTAAACTTTATTTAAATAATACTGTAGATATGTAATACACTGTATGAATGCTACACAAGGCTACTATTATTTTTTGTTAAAAGATGGGCTATGGGTTATGTAAAATAAATCCCTTCCATCAATTTTTTTCTCAGAAGTAGATTAGTAATTCCGGTTCCGGCCGGAATTTTGAAAAATTCCGGCCGGAACCGGAACCGGAAAAAAATGTCAAATTCCGGCCGGAATTCCGGCCGGACCGGAATTCCGGTACACCTCTAATATATATATATATATATATATATATATATATATATATATATATATATATATATATATATATATATATATATATATATATATATATATATATATATATTTTTTTTATATATATTTTTTTATTTTATATATAATATATATATATATAATTATATATATTATATATAATATGTATTATATATATATATCATATATATATATATATATATATATATATATATATATATATATATATATATATTATATATATTATGTTTCTATGCCTATATATAAGATATATATATATATATATATATATATATATATATATATGGTTTTAATATTTAAAGAGTTAAAATCCTTATAATAGATAAGTTATTTGTTTTAATTTTTGTTTTTGAAACTTTTTAGTTATGTTAGATAGTCATAGTTAGTTTTTAGAATTGTGCAATACGTAGTTTTGATAGTACTAGGTTATATATTTTTTTTTCTTCGTCTTTTTAACTTTAGTTTTTAGTGTTTCTATTTTTTTATTTATTTTAAAAGGTTTTTTTTCACAACACTTACGTATTTGGTCGCATATTATTTTAATTTATACACATTTAGTTTTTAGTTAAGGATTGAAAATTTTTTTTATATTCGTAAATTTCTTATCGGTGTGTGAAATGCGTGTGTTTTAAAACTTTCTGATTTTTTTCAGCTTTACTTATTAAATCGTAAATACGGTTTTTAGAACATTTAAATCATTTACGTTTTTTAGTGAGTAAACTATTTTAATCTGATTTCAACTTTCGTTTTTTGTCTGTCTGTTTTTGTCTTGTTTTTTTTTTGTTGTGGTTGTGTGTGCATGTGTGATGGCAGATTTGCTCAGACGCGGGCTTTCAATCGACTTTATCAACATCCGCGGCTATACTCTCTAACTTGGCCATCTGTGGAATACAACCTCTCTAATTCAAACCCCTAACCTTTTTGCTCTTGTCTGAAGACACAGATAGCTAAGAATTCATCCTCTAAACTCGTTGTAATATAATCAACCTAATAATTATTTCACATTTTCCGTCTAAAGGGTGGAGTATGTGGCTATGTAAACATAAACACTCCTGTAACACGTCTCGAGAATCTCGAATCTCCTAACTTCGATGTTCTGTGGCTTAAAATCTTTCTTCCTTCTACTACAATAATATTGTGCTTCTGCTACTGTTCTCCTAACAGAACAGATTTTCACGCCTTTTTTAGAATATCTTACTAAACTTCTCACGAAACTGTTAAACCTTCTCACCAAATACTGAGGTTCCTCTATTAGGGGATTTTCTATGTACACAACACTTGAATTGGGGGGGGTTGGGGTCCCTCTCCTATACTGATTTAGGTGGGGAGGAGGCCGAATCATTTAGCATTCTCAACAATCTGGAGCAACTAATTAAAGAATCCTACACACATTCCGGCAATCGTCGCCAACGCAATTATTGAACAATACACTTGACCTATGTTCACCACTAGTCTTCTCTCTATAAATATACCACCTTCGCTCGCTATTGGTAAAATTCTGACCACAACCTTATATCTCTTATTTTAATACTTTCTCTAAAACAGTTCCATCCTGCTCTACTAACGCGTTTTTTCTGGCACTTTGAATCGGGCCGATTGGGGGCCTTGCGTCGCGCTTTTACGCTAACTATAATTGGAATGACTGCCTTTGTCTTCTGGTGGACACTTCGACTTCTGCCGATAAGGTGGGAGCTGTAAATCGTTGGTGGGATGATCAGGTTCATTTCTTCTTCGACATAAATGTTTCTCTCATCAATAATCCATGGTTTTCGATCGTGCTTGTTTCTAAGCCCATTCAAGCTAGAGACAGTACGTTCGATGAGTGGAAAAATTCCATCGTTCTCCTATAACTCTTGCTAATATAACTCTTGCTAATATTCATTCAACTTGAAATCGTTGCAGAGATACTCTTCAACGAGCAAGC